>WOXC01011334.1:0-303853 GCA_011680675.1 Gymnobelideus leadbeateri | reverse complement strand
TTAGCTTCTCTGTTTTGTTCTGTGGGTGCTGGGCCTCTAGAAGTTGTTCAGAGTGCCCTTTTACATAGTTTGGGGGGAATCTGGGGGCAGAGTGGCTTGGATGAGCTGTTTCTACTCCGCCATCTTGGCTCTGCCGAAGCTTAAGGGAATTTGAAGACCTTCCCTGATTTGAAAATCTTCCCTGCTCCTTACTAGGTTGAATGAAATCACATGGACTATGTGATAGGAGGAGTTTGCTGAATGGTGGAGCAGAGCTCACAGAAATCTGCAAGTCAGCACAGTTAGAGCTGGAGGGAGGAGGAGACACATACAGAGAAATAGTTAGGCTTGTGAATTTAGACAATCTACATTAGAGACCTCTGTTCAATTTAATGTCATATTTTAATAATGATATTTTGCTTCTCATTGTAGTGCCAATGCAATATTCACTCCATTGATTATCACTGTAAATATGCCAGCATCGTTCTCAATCACAAAATATAACAGACTCTACATATCGGAGACCGAAGCAAAATATTTATTCAAACACCAGAAAACTGAGCACCAATACCAGAAAGTCAAAATCATCACAGTAGCAAAGAAGTTAATACACCATAGCACAGCAGAAAGCCACACCATCCATTAGCCTTCCCACAAACAAATACTTATAACGGCATAGGCCTCTAGTGCAATTCTCAAAAATTTTTTCTTTGGTCTTCTGGTATTTAACATTTTTTTCTATGACTTAAATAAAGGCATAGATGACATGTTCATCACATTTTCAGATGTCCTGAAATGAGCAGGAATAGTTACCACATAGAATAAGAGAATCAGATTATAAAGTTTTGACAGACTTGAGTAGCATATAAGATTTGTTTTTCACAATTACTCCAAAACAAAGGTGTCGACACTCATTGCCACCACTTCTCTCCTCTCACCCAATTAAAACCACTTTATAATCTGGTTTCCAGTCTCAGCACTCACCTGAAGCTGCTATCTCCAATTTTATTAATAATCTCTTTTTTAATAAATTTAATGGTCTTTAGTCAGATCTCACCCTTCTTAACCTCTCTGTGTATAATACTGCCTTACAGTTCTGAGCTCTAAGTTGATAAGGCTGATGTTCTGAGTAGATCAGCTATAATATGGGATTTTCAGGTGAAAGTCAGCAGAAAACAAAATGGCAAAATGAATGGTTACTACATGACAAAGCACAGTTCAGCCTCAAATAATTTTAGATTAATATGTGTATATAATTTTATCAAAGCCTTTCAGTATACCAGTTATATCCTGAAATATTTTTGCACATATTCATACACATAACTACATAGAAATAATTTGTGAAAAGGACAACTATAAACTAATACAGAGACCAAAAATAAGCAACAGTCCATAACTATAGTTTCCGAGCTCTCTCTTGAGAAGAGGAAGAAGAGGGTCATAGTCTGTTTTCTGAAACCAAGATTTATCACTCACTTTAACCTGAATTCTGATACTTTTTCATCATGGCTTTTATTTATATTATTATGTTTAGTTCTCTGTTTTCCTGGTTCTGATTTCTTTGCTTTACATCAGTTCATAAAGGTCTCCCCACATTTTTTTAATTACTCTCATTCATCAATTCTAATATTTAGTAATATTCCATTCTGTCCATAGTATAATTTCTCCAACAATTCTCTAATCAATTTTCATTGACTTGGTTTCCAGATTTTCTTACAACTACAAAATGCACTGCTATGAATATTTGAGTAAATAACACATGTAGACTTAAGAAAGTCAGAGCTATCTTTTGCTTATGTCTCATTAGACTTACCCTCCCAAAAGAAAACATCCATGAATGTTGAAGCCCAAATGCCATAAAGCTGTTAGGTGTGTGTGTGTGTGTGTGTGTGTGTGTGTGTGTGTGTGTGTGTGTGTGTGTCTTGAGAAGCATGATAGTTTAGTGACTAGAAGACTAGCTTTGGAATCATGTCAACCCAAGTTTAGGTTCTTTCCCTGATATATACAGAGTGATTCCAAAGCAAACCAATTCCCTCTTAATGCCCAAAGCAATTTTCTGAGACTGGGCCTTAGAAATGAGCTGTTGCTGTGGGAAGGAAATAAGAATGATCATTGTTTTTGCAACATTTTGATAGACTGACAGAGTAGAAATCCCCTAACCACCTAGAGCCTAAAATTAGAATGTCCCCAACCCCTATGCAAGGACACAGTAAAGCTGATGGTCTCATTCACTCTAACAAGCATTAGTAGTTGTTTCCAAGCTCTCTATTGAGAAGAGGAAGAAGAGGGTCATCGTCTGTTTTCTGAAACCAAGATTTATCACTCCCTTTAACCTGAATTCTGATACTTTTTCATCATGGTTTTTATTTATATTATTATGTTTAGCCCCCTTTTTCCTGGTTCCGATTTCTTTGGAATAAAAGATCCTATAGTTTTGTCTAAAAGTATTTTTTTCACAATTGTTAGAGTATTTGATTTTTGCCCCTTGTACCCCCCTCCCTTGAATCAGGAATGTTTTCTTATTCTGATAATAGCTCCTGTCGGTTTTATTCCAGATACCAATTTTTCCCTCTCTTTGATAATTCCTCTTTCTCTACCTCTGTCTCTCTGGTGAAATGTTTTACTTTTCTATTCTAAGTAACTACAAAATGCTCCCTATTGGCTATCTGTTATAAGTAGGCTGGAAAGGTTATAAAAACCTGTAACGGAAATGCAAATTTAAAGATCTTCCCTGCCCCTAGGTTAAGTGCACCTGGAGCCTGTGGTTGGAGGCTTTTCATGAAAGCCTTGATACTTTATGATTGGGCAGTGGGTCAAGAAGGTTGTTACATTCTCTGAGCCAGGAGAAGGCTATATAAACCCTGATGGGAGGCTTTGCTTTGGGACTCACTTTGAGAAGTGTTGTGTGATTTGACCAGATGAGACTCTGGGCAGCTTTTGAGAGTCCCCCATGTTTGAAAACCCAGATATTGATGCTTCCCTCTCTGGTAACTGTGATTTGGTATTGATGTATGTAATGGTTGGGCAATTTGGAAACCTGTCTGCTTGGTCTGTCTGTTTCTCTGTTTTGAAACTACAGTCTGTATACTCTGAAGTTTGGGGTGCTGACTTTTTTTTCCCCTGAACTAGGTAAATGATATATGCTTGTTTGATTAAAGTAAGCTTGTTAACCAATTTTGAGTTGCTTTCCTTTTGAAAAGCAGATCTAAGAACCTGTGTTGGCAGCAACCCTGGGGATGTTGGGGTGCTTGTTGCTACAAAACCAAATCTATGTCTTAGGAACTGAAGCTGCAGTTCTAGTAGCCTTCATTTGTATGCTAATAAATCTCTTTGCTTTCAGTTAACTTCTTGATTTTGGTCCAGTCATCAGACCCCCACTGATTTGTCGACCTCTCCAAAGATTTCCAATTCCTCTTGGATTAGAGCAGAGGTGAGGAATCTGCAGCCTTAAAGCCACATGTGGCCTTCTAGGCCCTCAGATGTGGACTTTTGATTGACTCCAAGATTTACAGAACAAATTCTTTTATTAAGGGGATTTGTTCTGTGAAGTTTTGATTCAGTCAAAGGGCTGCCCTTGAGGACCTAGAGGGACACATGTGGCTTCAAAGCCACAGGTTCCCCAGCCCTGGTTTAGAGAATTTTCCAATATTTCAGTCTCAGTGCTGGCTGAAGGAAATTTCTACATTGATAAAATTACAGATTACTCCCTATCCTCCACCACCCCTGCTGTAAAGTGTAACAATAAACTTTTACAATCCTGACTCCAAGTTTGCTTGAGCCTAGTGAATTCCTTCCAGATTCAGGGACTCTGGTTATTGATCTTGATTAGAGCCCCTGTAAAACCTATTGCCCTTCCCCCCCCCCATCCCTATCACACTGAGCTTTTATAATTTGCTATAAGGAGAGCAGAACCAGGAGAACTTTGTACACAATTACAGACACATTGTATCTATGACAACTAACTAGACTGGGCTTCTCTCAGCAATGCAGGATTATAAGACAAAAATTCCAAAGGACTAATGATGGAAAGGGATATCCACATCCAGAGAAAGAACTACAGTATGAATGCATATTGAAGCAAACTACTTGCTTCTCTCTCTTTTGTGTTTTGTTTTGTTTTGTTCCTTCTTTCTCATTGTTCACTCCATTGGTTATAATTCTTCTGTAGAACTTGACTAATGTTTAATGTGAAGGTAGTTGTAGATCCTATATCAAAGTGCATGCCACCAATGATGGGGGGCAGGAAGAGGAAGGGGGAGAAAATTTGGAGTTCAAGGGATTGTGGAACTGAATGTTGTAAACATTCAATAAATGTAAATAATGTAAACAAATAAATGTAAATAAGTAAAATTTTTAAATAACAATAATAATTTGTTCTAAGTATAATGATTTCTTCAGAGGACCTAGTAAGCTATAGCACTACACAAACAAAATTATGATAAAAATTATTTAGGCTAAAACTATTTCTTTTACAATGATAGTAAACATGCACTTGAAGGTTTGCAAAATACTTTATATATATCATCGAATTTGATTCTCACAACTCTGGGGGTAGGTGCTATTGTTATCCCCATTTTACAAATGAAGAAACTGAGCCTGAAAGAGATTGAATGGTTTCTCCAAAATCACAGTTAGAGTCACATGCAGGATTTCAACTCAAGTCTTCTTGACTTCAAGTCTAGCATTCTAACCAATTGTTATAGGAATGTAAAATTTTAAGATCTTCCCTGCCCCTAGGCTTAAGTGCACCTGAAGCCTGTGGTGGGAGGCTTGTTTTTCAGGAGATACTTTGTGATTGTGCAGTGGGTCAAGAGGATTGTTACATTTCTCTGAGCCAGGAGAAGGCTATATAATCCTTGATGTGAGGCATTGTTTTGAGGCTCACTTTGAGAATCGCAGTGTGACTTGACCACTGAGACTCTGGGCAGCTGTTAAGAACCCTCTGGCTTTGACAAACCCAGATGTTGATGCTTCTCTCTCTGGCAGCTGTGATTAGGTATGGATGTATGTAATGGTTGGACAGTTTGGAAGCCTGTCTGCTTGATCTGTTTCTCTGCCTTGTAACTTCTGTCTGTATGCTCTGAAGTTTGGGGTGCTGACCTTTTCCCCCTGAACTAGGTAAACAATACATGTTTGATTGATTAAAGTAAGTTTGTTAACCCATTTTGAGTTGTTCTCCTTTAGAAAAGCAGATCTAAGAACCTGTGTTGGCACCCACCCTAGGGATGCTGGGGTGGTTGCTGCTACACTAATGTATATGTATTCTATGTGAATCAATAGCAATAATTATATAATGGAACAATTTCTTTAAAATGCTCTTAAAGTTGAAATTTTTGTTTTGTTTTTCTTTCTTTCTGGACTTGAGATTTCATTGTTGTCAGGAACTCTCTCAACCAATGAAGATCAGCAAAGTCTTGGAGGATCTTCCAGGATGTGAAGAAAGTTTAGTAACCAGTTTCATTAGCCAATAGGTGTCAGGGATCATAAATTCATAGATCTAGACCTGAAATGAACATCTGTGGCCAACTAGTCAAAATCCTGCATTTTGCAGATGAGGAAATTGGGGACCAGGTGGGTTATATGACTTGCTTGAGGTCACATAAATATACATATGTCCAAGGTAGGATTTGAACTCATCTTCTGATTCAACAGTCAGTGTTCAGGTCTTTCTGACTCTAAGGACTGTTTCTATCCATCACTGAAAGCTTTCCTTAAGTAGCAAATAACTGCAAAATTCCATTAACTGCCTTCCCCTCCTGTAGTCTCCATTAATTTAGTCAGTCATTTAAAATCCTCTATAACTTGAAAGACAAAGACAAGTGTGAAGCCCATCTTATGATTTAATCTCAGGGCCAGTCCTAATTAGAAACTTTTTTCTATGGGGCAGGAATCATTTGCCTTTTAGCAATCATGTTCTGTCTATCATCTCCCTTGATTTGCTCTCCTATCTGTCAGTCCCCAACCACCTCTCTTTACTTAATCTCCCCTACTGCTTCCCTGTCCAGTAAGATAGATTCCATATTCAACTGATTGTGTATATTATTCCCTCTTTGAGACAATACTGACTAGAGTAAGGTTCAAGTAATGTCTGTTGCACCCCCCTTTCATTACCCACCCATCTTCCCCTCCACTGTAATAGGTCTTTCTCACATAACTCACTTCTTCATGTGAAATAGTTTACCCCATTCTATTTCTCCCTTCCTTCTGTACCCAATTTACTCTGCTTTTTCATTCCTTAATTTTTTAATGTCATTGTAGCAGCAAGCACCGTAGGATAGCCAGGATGGCTGCTAGCACAGGTTCTTTGATCTACTTTTCTAAAGGAAAACAACTCAAAAAGGGTTAACAATCTTACTTTAATCGCACAAACTTTTACGTAGTTCAGGGGGGAAAGTCAGCATGCTAAACATCAGAGAGAACAAACAGAATTTACAAGCAGACAAAAATATAGACAGAGAAAATAACATAATTCAGCAGAACCACAGACAGCGCTTCTAGCTGTCTTACCATCACATACATACACAATTAACCTGAGAGAGAAGCACCGACATCTGGGTTTTCAAAGCCAGGGAGCTCAATGACTGCCGAGAGTCTCATCTGGCCAAATCACACAACTCTTCCCAAAGTGAGCCACCAAGCAAAAACCTCTTCTCAGAGGTATATATATATAGACTTCTCCAGGGTTAGAAAACATCACAACCCTCATGACCCACTTAACTACAAAGTTACAAAAAGTGTGCCTTCCTGATAAACAAGCCTCCCAACACAGGCTCCATGTGACCACATGTAGCCTCTTAGGGGACAGAGTTTATTTTCAAATCAGGAAAGGTCCTCAGATTCACCTAGGTATATCAAGGGGGAGGGACGATCTTCCAATTACCCTTACCATTCCAGTCATTCCTTCAAATTTACCTTCTACCCCTCAGTCTATGTATATTTCTTCTATTTGTACTGTTAGTGAGGCAATTTTTAAGAGTTGCAAGTATTACCTTTCTGTATCAGGATGTAAACAGTTTACCTCTATTGAATCTTTTATGTTTTCTTTTCCCTTTTTGCCTATTTATGATTCTCTTGAGTCTTGATATTGGAGGTCAAATTTTTGGTTTAGTTTTGTTCTTTTCCTTACGAAGACTTGAAATCCTTCTATATCACTGAATTACCATTTTCCCCTTGATGTTTTAGTTTTTATTTTATTTATTATTTATTTTTAAAATTTTATGAAATTTATTTTAATTTATTATGCCTAATTTTGCCAGGGAAGTGATTCTCAGTTGTAGTCTGAGCTCCTTTGCCCCCTATAATACCACGTTTCATGACCTCCATCACTTAATGTTGCAGCTGCCAAGTCCTGTGTGACCCTGAAGGTGACTCCCCAATATTTGAATTATTTATTTCTTGCCATTTGTAGCATTTTTCCTTGATAATTTTTCCTTGATAATTTCCTTGATAGTTCTGAAATTTGATTATAATGTTCTTTGGAGTTTTTATTTTCAGATCCCTTTGCTAAGTTGATAAATGGATTCTTTCAATGCCTATTTTGCTCTCTGGTTCTTGGACATCTGGGCAATTTTCCTTGACCTACTTGAAAGATGCTTTCCAGGTCCTCCTTTTGGTTATAACTTTCAGGAAGTTCTATGATTCTGATATTGTCTCTCCTGGATTTATTTTCCAGGTCATTTGTTTTTTCCATGACATGTTCTACATGTTCTTCCATTTTTTTTCATTATTTTGATTTTATTTGATTGATTCTTGTTGTCTTATAGAGTCGTTAGCTTTCATTTGCCCAATTCTAACTTTTAAGGTGTTGTTTCCCTCAATTAGCTTTTGTCTTTTCTTTTCCCTTTGGTAAATTGTATTCTTTAAGGAGTTGTTTTCTTCAGTGAATTTTTGTATTTCATTTTTCCATTTGGCCATTTCTACTTTTTAAGCAGTTTTCCAAACTGTTGAGTGTTTTTTCATCATTCTCTTTTGTCTCTCTCATTTCTTTTCCCGTTTATTGCTTCTACCTCTTTTATGTGATTTTTAAGCTCCAAGCAGTAATTTTTAAGCCCATTTTTTATCTCTTCCATGAATTCATTCTGATTTTGAAACCACTTTCCATATTTCTTTGAGGTTTTGCCTATAGGTGTTTTGACATTATTGTCCTCTTGTGAGTTTATTTCTTGGTGTCCCTCTCACCATAATAACTTTTTATGGTCAGATTCTCTTTTTGTTGTTGTTGTGTTGTTCTCCTTTTTTTGGTCTTTTTCCTTTCTTTCAAATTTGATCTCTGCTCCCAGGGGTGGAAGAAGCATTGTCTCAGTTTTCTTATAGGAACTGGCTAGTTACTTCTTGTTGTTCTGACATTGCTGTAAGGAGCATAGGGGACCCTCATGTCTGGTGCTGTGCTGAGGGGGTGTTGAGGGTGACTGGTGCTGCTGAAGGCCAGAGGAGTCTGGCAGCTTACCTGGTGCTGAGCTGGGGTCCTAGTGGTGTTGTCTGGCATGTACTAAGCCCCAAGGGGATGTTTTTCCATTTCTCTGGCATTATACTGAAGCACATGGTGATTCTTAGAACTGAAGTCTGCTGGCTCCCCTTGTTATGTTAAGGCATGTGGTGGGGTCTTGGTTTGGGTTTTGCTTATTCCTCCACACTGGGGCTCAGGATCTCCCCCTTGTTTGCTAAGATGGGTCTTTCTCCTGGTTTGCTGGGATGCTTCCCGTCCTGGAACATGCTCCCCTTTTACCTGAGTGATCTAGACCTTTCTTACCAATCCTCTAAATCTTTTGGGATAAAAGATGGTCCCTCTCCATCTTCCCCTGGCTCAAGGAATTTGTTTGAGGATTTGTTCTAGGGCACTATTTTATGGATATTTAGAGGTGAATATGGAAGAGTCATTGTGATTTACTGCTTATTCCATTATTCTGGCTCCCAGAACTGCATTTATTTTTAATAGTAAGAGGATACAGTTAAATGACATGAAATGAATTTTCTGAGGTAGTTCATAAGAATAGTAGTTGTAAAACACTCATCTCATAAAATAGGAATACTTGCAAAAAAAGGATTTTTGTCAGTGGATTTGGTCGGTAAGTTCAGCAGGGGAGAAACACACACAAACACAAACTGTTAATATAGGTCAACTTTGGGTTCTTTAGGAACTTTACAGTGAGGTTTTCTTTAAAATATCACACCCTGGAGCCAGCATATCCAGAGGCTAAAAAGACCTTGGAATGCTTTTAACTACTTTATTAAATTGAAACTTCAGGGAGGTGCCTAAAGTTCATCGTAAGATCTGGAATGAAACTTTCATTTGATCATTTTTGTTTTTAGTTAATTGTCCTAAATCATCACTCTCATCATGTCGCTCTCCTACTAAGAAAAATTTTAATGACTAACCTTTGTCTATCAAATTGAGTCCAGATTTCTTCACCTGATATTTAAGACCTTTCATATTTTAATCCAACCTATCTTTCTCACCTTATTTGCCATTTCCCCTATGTTTATCTTCTATTCAAGTCAAATTGAATTATTCAGTATACCTTGAAGACAGTCATGCCTCTTTGGTTATAATTTTGCTCATGATGTTCCCCCTCCATTGAATGTCCTCTCCTCTCTTTCCTCCCCCAGAATCTCAGCCTCTAATGACATCTCTAATCAACCAAAAGTAAAAGTTTTTTGGGGTCATAAATTTAGATCTGAAAGGGACCAGAGAAAGAATATATTCTAAGCCACTCAAATTACAGATCACAGGATTATACTATTAGGGCTGGAAGAGATTTTAGAGGCCACTGAGTCTAACCCCCTCCTTCAGTAGATGAGGAAACTTAAACCCAAGAAGTTTGTTGTGGGCCTAAGGGCACACAGATACTAAGTAGCAGAATTGGGATTCAAATTGAGGTTTTATGACTCCACATCCAATCTTTTTCTCTACCTTTGCCTAATTGCAAAACAGGAAGTCAAGACACCAGCTTGCATCATGAACACAAGTCCAAGCATCCAACGTCCCTGTAGCAAAGACTCTACTTCTAACAGCAGGAAACAACCCATTCTTTCCTCATCTCTCCACTGTAAGTATTCTGGAAAAAAATTAAAAAGTAATTTCTCTTTCGCAGAGAAAGTAGAGAGTCTCTTTTCAGTAATAAAATAAGTACATGCTACTATCTATAGGATATACTTTTCCCTTTTAAATGCACTTAAGTTTAAGTTTTCTTATAAGCATTCAATTTGTTAATTTAAAGAATTATTGTTCATCCATTTTGGTCATGTCTGATTATTCATAACTCCATTTGAGGTTTTCTTAACAAAGATACTGGAGTGGATTTGCCATTTTCTTCTCAATTTCATTTTATGATGAGGAAACTGAGCCAAACAGGGTTAAGTGACTTGCCCAAGGTCACAAAGCTAGTAAATGTCTGAGGTCAAATTTGAACTCAGGACTTCCTGACTCCAGGCTGGGCACTATTTGTGCCAATGCACCATCTACCTACCCATGGTTTAAAGCATAACAGATTTTAAATTGAAAAGAAATTCAGTGACCATCTGGTCATTACAGTCATTACAGACTAGGCCAGGGTAGGTAAAGTGATTTCTACAAGATTATATAAGTAGAAAATTACTAAGACAGGCTTTGAACTTGGATCTTACTAAGCCTAAGTATATCACCTTCCTTATTTCACTAATGACTATATTTATCCTAATTAAAATTTAATTTGTTAGATCTGGCTTAATGCTCAAGCCTGTCAAGATCTTTTTTTTTATGTTACCTAGAGTATTAGATATTTCTCTCAATTTTGCATCATTTGCAAATTTAATAACCATGCCACCTATACCCTTATTCAACTTTTTTTTTTATTTTATTTTTATTTTTTATTTTTGCTTTTTGGAGGGCAATTGGGGTTAAATGACTTGTGCAAGGTCACATGGCTAGTTTTTCTGTTAAGTGTCTGAGGCCGGATTTGAATTCAGGTCCTCCTGACTCCAAGGCCAGTTCTCTATTCACTGTGCTACCTAGCCACCCCTTATTTATTTATTTATTTATTTATTTATTTATTTTTTCAGTGTTAAACTACTGTTTAATAGGCCAAGCACAGTTTCTAAGGACACTCCACTGGAGAGTTCTAATCAATGTGCTAATGAACCAATAAAAGTTCTCTTCTTTAGTCTAGTATGAATCCTTCTAATTGTATCATTTTGTCTGCATCATTTCAGCTTTTTCATAAAAACATTATGGTGTATGATGTGGCCATACTAATTAATTACTTCCTAGATTTTTACCAACTATTTCTTTAATGAGCTCTTCCAAAATTTTCTCATAAATCAATGTCAAGGTCAATAGTTTATAGTTTACAAATTCTAATTTTATTATCATTTTTTTAATGGAATGACATTTACCCTTCTACTATCCTACAGAATTTCTCCTGTTTTCCATGACCTTTCAAATATTACTAAAAGTGTCTCAGTAATCCATATCTCTTGGTCCTTTCAGTACCCAAGGATATAATTTATCTGCTGCAGATTCCTTGAATCCATAAAAAGAAAATGCATGTGTTTTTTCAAATCTTGGGTACTTTTGGTCATTTTTCTTCTGCTGTTTCCACTGCAAAAGTCCTTCTCATTGACAGAGAAAATAGAAGCAAAATTAATATTGAATACCTTCTTCTCTCTGTTTTCAGTTATCATCATCTCACTCAATGCAAGTATTAGTTTAATCCCTTATTTGATCTTCCCCTTCCTTAAAGGATATGGGTAAATAGTTCTCAAAGGAAAAATTGCCAACTATTAGCATCACATGAAAGAATATTACAGATTACTTATAACTTATATTTCCTATTATTATAATAGGAAAAATGCAAATCAAAAAAATCTGAGGTTTCAGTTCATATGCAGAAAATTCATCAAGATGGCAAAAGAGGAAGTCATATTGGAAAAATGTGAGCAGATAGATATACTAAAGTGTAAATGGTGGAACTGAGTCCTGCTTCCACTGTTCTAAAATTATGGAAAGAAAATGATCTGGAGAGCCTGCTCCCAGGTATATGCTCCAAAGAAGTCAGTAACAAAAAGAAAAACCTGAAATTATTTAAAACAGAAAATATTTATAGCAGTACTTTTTGATATGCAAAGAAAAGAAAGTAGATGGCACACCAATTAGGGGATGGCTTAAACAAGTTGTGATACATGAATGCAGTGGAATATTCCTAGGCTGTTAGTTTCTCCTCTTCCTATATCTAACAATAATTGTTTTAACCAGTCAGAAATGTCACTACTATCTTCTGCACAGTGTCTGGCACATTCTAGGTTCTTAATGAATTTTGATTTATTGCTCAGTTTGAAGTAAAACAGGTTAACATTGTCTTTTCTGGCATACTATTCTGGAATATAAGTATACTTCAGGGTGGCATTGAGTAACACTATCCCAACATAAAGTTGACCAAATGGGCGAAATCACAAGGATCTCATCCCAGAGATCAGATGAATGTTCAGATCTTTGCCTGAGCCAGATTATCTCTCACACTGCATTTGTGATTTGAAGAAAGAAAAAGAATCCAAGATTTTCAGGAAGAAAGGATGTTTTTATGCTTTTCACAGCTGAGTTTGTCATCTATTGTTGTTTCACCAATGACATAATTCACAAGTTATTAAAGATTTCATTGCAGTCTGAACTTTATATTCCCACATGTTCCAAAACACTTCCAACATTCACTATCATCTAAAGTAATTTTTTATAGAAGGAAAAAAAACACATACACTGAATATACCATATAAATAAAATACCATATAAAATAGAAGTAGAAAGCTAATCTTTTATGACATTTATCTTTATGAGAGAAAAATGGAATGACTTGTTCTTGGCTACATTATTTATAATTTATTTCTTCTCACTCATCTTATAAAGACACTTGTTATGAGCAAGGTCAGCATTCTTTATATAACCTCCTAGCTATATGTCTCTAGCAAACATTGTTCTCTTTGTTACTAAGCATCTTAAAGATAAAAGATTTTACATTATCCCATATGAACCATAATTTTGGATTTGTTTCTGGGAAGAACTGTGTCAAGATGATATTATTTTAATAAACAAACACACATTTTTTATTATATAACCAAAATGTTATTACATTCCTAAATGAAAATACTTGCTTAACATTTTTGGGGGGACCTCAAGTAATTTCTGAAGTAAACTATATACTTTGACAAGGAAATTTAAAGCTTAATCTATTAACAGGAAGGCAGAAGGCATGTAAGCTGGAACTGAAGTGAAAATTAAGGTTGATCATTTGAACTTGTTATTTTTAAGTTTTAATGGGATAAGCCAATCAAGTGTCCTCTCTGCCATTAATACAGTGAGCTTCTAGGAATAGGGGACCACCAGGTTGCCAAAGGAGGGGAAAAAATGGCCCAGGTTAAAAACAGAGCCTGTCAAAGCTCCCATGCCAATTGTAATTCTCTAGAAGAGCTGGGCTTCTATATGTCCAGCCTGAATGAAGTTGGAAGATCCAAAATAAAGAGACCTAGACAGAGAGACATGGACAGAGAGAGACAGAAACAGAGACAGAGAGAGCCGAGGGTCACCCTCCTCTTTAGTGGTGGAAACTTGGCCAGTAATCACAAATATCACACTCACCAACAAATTAGGAAATATGGGTCATGATCATAAATCAAACACCTCATTAGTTTTGAGCATCATACCTGAAGTATTGCAGTGCCCATGGTGCCACTAAGAGCCAGTGGAATGTGCAAAGGAGAATAAAAAAGAGATAAAGAAAGTGAAAAGAAGATAAAGGTAGCAAACTAGTGAGGGAGAAACAAAAAAAGGACTGAGAGAAAAGAGGTATAAATGGTAGGCAGTAACAACCAACACTTTTTGGTTACACTTTTGCCACATATAACCTAACCTGAATGAATGTGTTAGGTGGTTTTCCAAGGGAAGGATTTACACAATAGACTCCCCACAAAGGTTATTTGGCTGATAGCCTTTGGGATAAACAACACTTTTAGTCCTTTTACAAGAGTGGGCAGAGGAATAAGGAGAAGGGGAATGACCATGGTCTTCTGTCCCTTGAAACTCTGCCTAGACAAATATAATCTCAATATAATTTCAAATTGTGGGAGTCATCCAACCCTGGTTGTACTTGGAAAATGATTATCATTTCACTACTATATTCTTGGATAGGGAGAAGGGGAGAATTACAAAACATGCTGTATGAGGTCTGGATGCAGTGTTGCTTAAAAGATTTTTTTTTCAGTAACCTTGGAAACAAAATAGAAAATATTCTTATTCAGTTTGTAGAAAACAATAATCCAAAGCTGTGGTTGGGACTGGGGAAAAGTCCCAACATGGGGGAAGATAAGATTCATAATCAAAATGGCCTTGGAAAAGTCATAATAAATGGCAGAATGCAATTCAGTGGGGGTAAGTAGAGGGTAGTACATCTAGGGAAGCAAAATTAACTAGGAAGCAAAAGTTGGAGTCTCATTTTTCAGGGATGATTTAAGTGTGATCCTGCCTAAAGGTAAGAGAATGGACTGGGTTACCTTCCCTTATCCATTTCAGCCCTGTGATTCAAAGATCTAAACTGAGAGAAAGTCTTTAAACTTGTTTTGCATATGAATGTAAAATCTTCACATTTGAACAGATAACAATTTTCATTCATCTATACCAAATGCACACTCAAAGAAAGTATTTATAGGAATTATGAACACTAAGAGACTAGATCCCCTTAACTCCTACTACAGCCTTGCACATAGGTTAAAAATTACCTATCAGCCCATAAAAATCACCAGACCATAAAATTTTCACCTACCCTTCACACATTTCCAATGTCATAGAAATAATGCATATGAAGGTAAAGAAATGGTTGGTTACTGAACAGTGTCGGTACTCTGGGTTATATTTTTAATTTATACAAATGCTTCATTGCCCACAGGCCGACTTCTTTTAAGCCCAATTAATTTTGTCCCAGACAGATTCTGACCCCAGGTAGCCATCTTAATTTACATGGTTGACACCCTCTTACCTTCACTTGTATAGATACATCAAATCAGAAGACAAAGTTTTATTGTACAATATTTATTAGATTTGCAAAATTAGATTAAAAAGGTATTTTTCCTCAAAGCTAACCACAAATTTGTATTGTTTTGTGATGCATTTTAGCAATTACATGTTAAATACATTAGCATCCCTAACACTGGTTGGTGCTAGACAGGATTAATGCTTGTCTTATAGGCTAACTTAGTTATGACTGTATTTCATTGATTGTCATAGTATGAGAGGTATGATTTGACTTTTGATGAATCTAAATCCACTTACCTAACTTAAAGAAAAACTCTCTCATGAAGATTTCCTGTATTTTCCCTGAGGCTAACAACTTTTTGCCCCTCAGGTCCCATATTTTATTTTCAATTTTTTCAAAGCTCTGATTTTTTTCACAGCTCTGTTCCTGACCTTGTGGACTTCAAAACAATGTCGTTACTCTTGTAACTTCTCTCAGTGCTTGAAGCCTCCTTTCCCTGGTTTGTAGGGGCCATTTAATGACACAGACTCAAAGTTATTCCTTGTTCTGATAGACCAAGGGGATCTGAATACACTGTTTGTGGCCATGTATAACTTAGGGCTAGAAGTTTTACACTTTGAGATGATGAAGAATCTCTTCATTGGCTGTGTAGTCAGAAGAGCTAATGACTCAGTAGATAAATAAAAGGTAAAGCCAACTCCTTTGGTCTCTCTTCCTTTTCAGATATGAATATTATCAGGACTATTTTGAATTGTTTTATGGGATGTGGATGATGAGAGGAGTGATTTATTCTAATCTCTCATGCTGGTTTACAGGTGACTGGAAGCACATGATATCTACAAAGTGCATATCCTGTCTAGGCAATCTTGAGTCTGGTTTGATATGTCTTTACTGTGTGTGTGCACCCTTGCATCCTGCTCGCCCTGAAACTTCTTTCCACAATGCACACCCCTTTTCTTCCATTGTTAAACTCCTCTTGAAGCCTCCATTTTGTTAAGGAATATGAGCCAGCCTGCCTTAATTCCTAATCCTGACCCTATTCATGACCTTGTGAACCTCAAAATCATGCCTATACTGCTATTTCATCCTAAAATTTCCCTTAGTACCCATGATCTTTTCACCCTGAATGGAAGTTGGACTAGAATGGAAAGAGACTTGAGACAGGGAGACCAATCAGAAGGCTATCAAAATAGATCAGGATTGAAGTGATGAGGGCCTATACCTGGGTAGTATTGATATCAGAGGAAAGATGGGAGCATATACAACAAATGTTATGAAGGTAGAAATGGCAAGACTTGGCAACTGATTAGACATGGGGGGAGGGGAGTGAGTGAGTGAAGAGTCAATAATAATACATCGTGAGTCTAAGGGATTAGGAAAACAGAGATATCCTCAAAAGGAAATCTAGGAAGAAGGGAGAGTCACTCCTTATTCTGGTTAATCATGTAAAATGCTTACCTCTAAATAATTTACTAATTAATAGATGTGATTATTTCATAGGATCACAAAAAAACATAGGCTCATAGATTTTGAATTAAAGGGAACTTTAAGGCTCTCTAGTTCAACTTTTTAATTTAAAGAAAAGGAAACTGAGGCCCAGACAAAGGAGTCCTTCCCAACCACTGAGCAACTCCACCAGATTTCAGGCAAAAGTATCTTTTAGAAAGGTGAATGTATAATAACCCCTGAGGAGAAGAGAGAGAAGTAAAACATCCTTCTCCATATGCACTAGATGGCTTTTCTGTCTTTCAGTCCATGAACACCTAAAACAGAGTGGGATCCCTGAAATATGAAGAGCTAGAGTGGACTGGGACACAATTCCAGGCTATACATTTTAATTGAAGAAACTACACACCATGATCTGAGCTCCTTGTTCCTGATGCTTCCTCCCAAAAGCATCAGTTTTATTGTATTTCTTTTTTTTTTTTTTTTTTTTGGGAGGGCAATTGGGGTTAAGTAACTTGCCCAAGGTCACATGGCTAGGTTTTGTGTGTGTTAAGTGTCTGAGGCTAGATCCAAACTCAGGTCCTTCTGCCTCCAGGGCTCTACTCATTGCACCACCTAGCCGCCTCAAGCACCAGCTTGAAAGGGACAAAAAAATCCAAGGGTAGAGGAGAACTAAATTAAGGAATGTCTCATGAAAATGAAAATACGCTGTTAGGAAAACCCAGTATGGAGGCTGAGGGGACAGTGAAATGAGCCCACAGGGGCTTGGTCTAAACTTCTGGTTTTGTACCCACTAACAAAAAGCAGAAGAATAAGGACATATACTGTTAAGAAATGGCATTTTGAGGTGGAACCATGATGGCAGAGTAGAAACAGCTCATCCAAGCCACTCTGCCCCCAGATTCCCTCCAAATTATGTAAAAGGGGACTCTGAACACCTTCTGGAGCCCCAGCACCCACAGAACTACACAGAGAAGCTAACCTCCCGCTGAGAACAGCCCAGCACCCCTGCAGGAAGGACCAGTTCAGCGCTCTGGGAGCTGGCAGCGCAGCAAGCACAGAGCCGAGCCCAGGTCCACATGAGCCGAGGTTTTAGCCCCAGGGCGACAGGGCCAGCAGCTGGCTGGAGAGACCCCAGAACACCAGCAGCTGTGGCGATTCCAGAATTATCAACATAGACATGCCTAGGACAAAATGAGAGGTTAGTGCCCTATGGACTTTGGGACCAGTATTTGGGGAATGCATCAGCTTCCTCCCCTGGGGGCTAGAAGCTGTGGAGACACACCATTTTGTAGTTTTCAGAGGCAGCTCCAGCTCCTGGCCTGCGAACTGTAGGGAGATCCAGAGATCAGTCTTGGGGGATAATCGCTCTTGCTTTAACCTCCCTGGATCTGGATTGTGATCTGGGGTGGAGAACGTGGGTGGGCTTTCAGCTTCCAGAAACGGAAGTTGTCCCCCACATGTTTAGGACAAAAATTCCCATCTGGCAGCAGAGATACAGTGTGGCAACAAGCCCAAAAGTCAAGTAATTAAGTGGCAACATGCCAAGGCAAAGGAAACAAATTAAACAGAAAAATGAAATCCTAGACTCCTATTTTGGGGGCATAGAGTGGGAAAAGGACTGTGAGGTCAGAAGTCCTGCTCCAAAAGCCCCAGGGGAAAACATGAGTGGGTTGCAGGCCATAGAGGACATTAAGAAGGACTTTAAAAATCAAATAAGAGAAGTGGAGGAAAAATTGGAAAGAGAAATGAGAAGGATGCAGGAAAAGTATGAAATGAGGGTCAATAGCTTGACTGAGGAAAATAACACCTCAAAAACAGACTAACTCAAATGGCAAAGGAGGCCCAAAAGGGCAATGAGGAGAAGAATGCCTTAAAAAGCCGAATTTGCCAGATGGAAAAAGAATCTCAAAAGTTCACTGAGGAGATTCATTCCTTCAGAGTTAGACTGGAGCAAAAGGTAGCTAATGACTTTATGAGAAATCAAGATGCTGTTAAGCAGATCCAAACAAATGAAAGATTAGAAGGCAATGTGAAATATCTCATGGAAAAAATCACTGACCTGGAAAATAGATACAGGAGAGACAATTTAGAAATTATTGGACTACCTGAAAGCCATGATCAAAGAAAGAACCTAGAAATCACCCTTCAAGAAATTCTCAAGGAAAATTGCCCTGATATTTTAGACCCAGAGGGCAAAATAGAGGTTGAAAGAATCCACAGATCACCTCCTGAAAAAGATCCCAAAAAGAAAACTCCCAGGAATATTATAGCCAGGTTCCAGAATCCCAGATCAAGGAGAAAATACTACAAGCAGCCAGGAAGAAACAATTTCAATATTGTGGAAACACAATCAGAATAGCACAGGACCTGGCAGCTTCTACACTGAGGAATCAAAGGGCATGGAATATGATATTCCAGAGGGCAAAAGAGCTGGGAATGAACCCAAGGGTCACCTACCCAGCAAAACTGAGTATTTTGTTTCAGGGGAAAATATGGTCATTCAGTGGAATAGAGGACTTTCAAGCATTCTTGAGGAAAAAAAACAGAGTTGAATAGAAAATTTGACATCCAGACACAGGAATCAAGAGATGCATGAGAAGGTAATCAGGGAAAAGAAATCAAAAGGAACTTATCAAAGTTGAACTATTTACATTCCTATATGGAAAAACTATAACTCTGACTGATGAAATCTTTCTCAGTATGAAAATAATGGAAGAAGGGTGTATGGTCTTATGAATACATATGTGAATGTGTGTGTATATGGTTACAGTTATATATGGATAGAGGGCATAGGTTGAATTTATTGGGAAGGGAGAATACTCAAGGGATGAAATTATGAGGTGAGAGAGGAAAGTGGCAAGAGGAGATGGGGAGAGACAGGGTAGGGTAAACTATCCCATGTAGAAGAAGCAAGGGGAAGTGGTTGCAAAGGAGGGGGAGAATAAGGAAGGCTAAAAAGGCAAAACCACATTCAAATTGAATTTGGTTCAGGGAGAAAATGACATACATACTAAATGGGATATCTCAACCTGCAGCAGGATAGGGGGAAGGGGGATGAGAGGAGGGATGATGGATGGAAGGGCATCCTTGGGGTGAGGGGAGGTTGGAAGTACCCACTATAGAAGAGGGACAGGATCATGTAGGGAATGGACCAGGTGGGGGGTGGGATGAGTGGGAGGGAATTATAAGCAGCCTTGTACAATATATCTACTATGATAATGTTGTGCATAGCTAGACATGTACAACATATACTGAATTACTTATCTCCCCAGAGGGAATGGGTGACAAGGGAGGAAGGAAATGGATCTGAAATTCAAGGTCTTAAGATTAAATGTTTCAAATATATATAAATACTATTATTAATACTCTTTTGCTTGTAATTGGGAGATAAGATGTGCAGGCATTGGGACACAAAGATTCACCTTCCTCTAATGGAAAAGTCGAAGGGGGTATGGGAGAAGGTATGGGAGAGAGCAGATCGGAGGAAGAGATATCTTGTGGGACTGCTATTCTGGGAGGGTGGGCAGGGGAAAAACAGGGGGGAGAAATGATTGTAACTCAAAATCTGGCGGAAATGAATGATGTAAAACAGAAGTTAATAAAGCATTTAAAAAAAAGAAATCACATTTTGCATGAACAGAATCTCTCTGCAACAAAGGGAGAAAAGGAAGAAAAATAAGAAGAATAGGGAGCTGGCTAAGATTTTGGCCATATATCTATTTAAATTTTAATATGCAAAGGAGAATAAAGAGGACTACAAGAGGAACTGAATTTCTGCTACACTCAATGTGATATATGTGTGTACATATATATTAAATTTTTTTTTTTTATAAGCAATTGGGGTTAAGTAACTTGCTCAAGGTCACACGGCTAGTCATTATTTATGCGTGGGTGCTCATTTTCTGAGGCCGGATCTGATCTCGGGTCATCCCAACTCCAAGGCCGGTGCTCTTACTCACTGCGCCACCTAGCCTCCCCTTTAGGGCAATTGGGGTTAAGTAACTTGCCCAAGGTTACACGGCTAGGTTTTTGTTTGTGCGGATTAAGTGTCGGAGGCCGGATCCGAACTCAGGTCCTTCTGATTCCAGGGCCATATATATTAAATTTAGCACAGTAGTAAGGCAGCTAGGTGGCGCAGTGAATAGAACACCAGCCTTGGAGTCAGGAGGACCTGAGCTCAAATTTATCTCAGACACTTAACACAAAACTAGCCTATGACCTTGGGCAAGTCACTTAACCTCAAAAAGCCTGCCCCCCCTCCAAAAAGCAAAAAAAAAAGAATTAACACAGTAGTGACATAATTGTTCTGTAACTGCACTCCTCTTTTGCTTTTTTCTGTGCAACTTTTAAAATTTTTTCACTGATTTTGAAAATATCTATCACTGTCCACTAACTCAATCTCCCACCCAACAGAAACTTCACCTTTGTAATAAATATGTAGAATCAAGCCAAACATATCAACACATTGGCTATATGAGAAAAGATATATCTCATACCTCTCATCCACCACCTCTGGTTCATTTCAACTCCCATTATTTGGAGATAATATAATTGGCTATAATGAAAATGTTTTGCATGACTTCACATGTATGATATATATCACATTCCTTACCTTCTCAATGGATAGGGAAGGGACTACAGGGCAGGAGAAAATTTGGAAACCAAAAAAAATTTTAAATGAATATTAAATAAAAGAAGATAATATATATCTTATAATTAATAACAAATACTAATGATAATAAAATTTCATCAATTTCTTAAGGGCAAGTGATATGCCTGATTTCACCATTATATCACTGGTGCTTAACACAGTGACAGGTATAAGAAGGTCCTTAATAAAGGTTTAACTTTTACAATGGCATTCTATTGTATTATATGCTTATATGTCTAAGTTTTAACCATATAGCTATTCTTCACATGTGAAGAATGCATTGTGAGTAAATACATATTTATACACATTTATATGTGTATTTATCTCTCTATATATATAGATATATACACATATGCATATATATGACTTATTACAATACTTTAAGGAATGAAATTCAATCAATATGAGGTACTGGAACAAAACTTTAATCACAAATTAGCTATATATTAATTGAATAATGATTCAAGGAATTAGGGTTTGATTTCAAGTCCAGAATACCACCTAGACGTCTTTAGATATGCTTTGGATAAGCCCTGTAAGATGTAAAGAATATGAATGTTGGCATTTCAAGTCAGTCAAGTATCTAGTTACACATGTATATAACATCACATGCATATGTAGCAAACTGTTCTGTCCATCAAAACGCTTGTTATACTTGGGTTTGATGACAGATCCGTGTATATAACAAGGGATAAGATTGACAGTTAAGTCATTGTCTTTTAAGGGTTGAGGATTTGTTGTTGTTGTTGTTGATGTTTTTGAACAGGCCAGCTTCTTATAGTGTATTCATTCATATCTTCCCTAGCTTGAAGCATTTTGTTTTTATTTAAATGAATATCGTAAGCTTTTTGAACTTTTATGCCATCTTCTTTCTAATGAATAGAAGTGCTCACATGAAACACTTAAAAAGACACATATTAATCACTTTGCATTTGACTGTGCTACTTCTAACACTGAGTGAACATCTATTAGAGCTGGTAGTTGATACCATTCTTTCCTGTAATGAAAAGGAATCATCAGGTAGTATATAGTATCATATCTGGAAAGGCCCTCCAAAATCATCTAGTTCAGTCCTCTCCTTTTACAATTGAAGAAGCCAAGATTCCATGGAAGCTCTTTCTGTAGTCAAATACTTGAAGGAATTTCATGTAGAAGAGATATTAGCTTTGTTCTGATTAGCCAGAGGGAGTAGAACTGGGACTGTCTTAGCTTTGTGAAGAAAAACTTTTTTTTTAAATTTAAAGCTATCCAAAAATGATTTCCTTTAAGACGTAGTGGTTTCTCCTTCACTTGAGACCCACTGAAAGTTGAATTGCCACAATGTGAGGGTATTTTATGGCCTTTGGGGTCCCTTCTGATTATGTGATACAATGATTTTCTTTCTGTGTCTACCCAGCGTACTCTATATTTCACCCATGGAAAACTGAGAGCAAGAGAGAAAAATTAAATGAAAAGACATTATGTCAAGTAGGGATAAAAATATTAGAGAGCTACAGCTTTCTGGAGAGTGTTCTATACCTCACATAAAAGAACTGGAATTAAACTACTTGAAATTAAGCACCAACTATGTTCAGGACCTTATACTAAGTGTTGGGATGTAAGATGAAAATTGGCATTGACCCTGTTCTCTAGGAGCTTATAATCTAGTAGGAGTGATGAGATAAGTATATAAGTAAGTAAAATGAAAAGTAGAATTAAAGCTGAATATAATAGGTCAACTAAAACACAAGAAAAATTCGAAGGGAGGTTCTCAAACCAACAAGAGAAGTGTGTAGGGGAAGTGAAGGAAGACCTCACAACAGAAGTGGCACTTAAAATGGACTTTGAGTAAAGAGACAGAAAGAAATTAATGCCCTCTAAAACACAACTGAATTGCTATTTTACATCTTTCCACATTACCTTAACTAACCTTATTTACTGACCAAATCTGTGTCTGTTGGTAGATCATGTTCTTCTTTCTCCAATTGAAATGATCTACCAACCAACTCATTTCTTTTATTCTCTCCCTTCAAATTCTGAACCTAAATCCACAGTGCATGAATAGCATTGTAAATATTTTCTTTTCATCCCAACTCATTTTCCTGTGGCAGGATTTTTAAGCTGAAAATGGCAGTTGCCTCTGAAAGCATTTAATAAAAAGTTAATATCCATAATATCTCTTGAGCATGACACCTGGATTGTATTATGGCTAAGAAAGACCTTCTCATTGCACAAAAGTGTGTTTTTATGTCCTGCTTCATTTGATAGGATTCCCTGAGAATGACATACCACAAAAAACATTTCTCAGTCAAACTTCATTATTTTTAACAATTTTATCTTCTAAATATCTTGTATTCTCTTAAAGACAATACTTAAAAGAAAAATACATTTGAGATGAGTAAATATTGCAAGTGAGCCAAACTTTTTTGAAGGTAGATATAATTGATCCTCGTTCATCTTTTATTAATCTTTCCTCAAACTATGTGGCATTCTTTAAAATAAAATACCAATTTATATTTATTAGATTTGGGGAAATTTTATTACATGCTCAGGCAAGGCTATTCTAGTTTTATAAGTGAGAATATATTGAAATAGCTGAAAACTGGCAGAAAGCAACAATTTATCTTGACAGATATGACCTTATCAAGAATATAAGGATCATCATTTTCATTTACATGTTCTATGGCACAAAGAGTCTGTTATTGTAGGTGGCTGATTCTGTTTATTAATGGAGAGTTCTTTTGATGGACTGGGAGAAAAATAGAAATTAGATGAATGGTACAAAAAATAGCAAAACTGAAATTTAAATACTGAGGTCAGAATGTTTAATTGCCATATAATCCACTTGAATACATACTGAGGGCATGAAATTACTGGGCATAATTCTCACTTCAACAAGTATTCTATCCAATTGTTAAGCACAGATTCTCACAACTTTGTATTTTTACACTATTCTTTCGATTTGTATCAAGTAATAAGATCAAAAAGACTGTGATGTATTATTTTTCTCTTAGTTTCAATAGCAAGCGTCTTGCATCATTCCTTTTTTTGAGAATATTTCCCCAGTATCCTAAAATAGATACAAATCATATTCATGCAATACATTTTTAATGGAACATTCTGCATATGACAAACTATCCGTAGGTCTGGTGGACATTCAGTTGCTAACATTGACTCTATACAGAGTATTTGAAAGTTTTAAAAAGCAGTCTTCAGTTCTTACCAGCAGTCAGGACAGTGAATATTTAAATTTAAAAGCTTCTATGCTAGAGATTAACATCAGTGCAACAAATAATATGGTTTCCATGGAAGAAGCAACATCTCACACTCACTGCAGTGGATCTAGCTATATCTTTATACTAAATATAAAATGAGTGATAAGAAACAAAGAATCTCCATGCTCTGTCCACTCAGGAAAATATTCAAGGAAAATGTATAGTTTGCACCAAGGCATCTTCTGCACCTTTGTTTTCATTATTAACACAAAATGTGTTGAAATGCCAAGCATACAGTGTTTTCATCTGCCCCTTAATAAGTTTAATTCAAAAATAATTATGAAACCTACTATGTGCAGAGCAGCATGCAAAACCATGAGAGAGATAAAAAGTTCATTTAAAACATGGTCCCTCATTTATGTTTAAATAATGCTTTATAGTAATAAGTATATCATATGCAATATATAATAATGTATTTTCTAATACATTTCTAGTAATGTTTTATTGTACTATACTACAATGTACTTTTTTTAAGGATGTATAGGTATTTTATTTATTTATTTATTTTTGTTTTTTGGAGGGGGCAGGCAGGGAAATTGGGGTTAAGTGACTTGCCAAAGATCACACAGCTAGTAAGTATTTAGTGTCTGAGGCTGGATTTGAACTCAGGCCCTCCTGACTCCAGGACCAGTGCTCTATTCACTGCACCACCTAGCCTCCCCTACAATGTACTTTCAAACCTATTAGCTCATTTGACCCTTACTATAGCCCTGTAAGGTAGGGAGGCTGTGGAAGTATTAATAGTCTGATTATATAGTTACAGCATGGCATCGTGAATAAAACCTTGATCTTGAAGCCAGGAAGACTTGGGTTCAAGTCTAACCTCTACCACATACTGGTTGTGTGACCCAGGGCAAGTCAATCTCACCATGCTCTAAGTAGGTCTCTAAATTGCAGAGGATGTGCAAACTGCGTTGGCAGAGGAAGTTTCCCCACCTGGGAATTTCCTCTACTTGTACAGCTTTTGTTCATTTTAGTTCAATTTTCATTCTAGCTAATATTTGTTATGTAAAAGGTACTATATGTAGACATAATAATTCAAAGTCTTTACCCTCTGGGAGATTACACTCTAATGGAGTGTAGCAACAACACAATATTCACAGTGCCAACAGTAATTGTGCATATGCCAGCCTAACTCGCTATTGCTAAATATAACAGACTCTCTATATGGAAAACAGAAGCAAAACATTTATTCAGATACCAGAGAGCCAAGTCCCAACACCAGGAAACTAAATTCATCATAGCAACAAAGAAGTTAATACACCATAGCACAGCAGAGAACCACACCATCCATTAGCCTTCCCACCAACACTCACAAGCCTAGCTGTCACAGCAGGGGCAAACAAACAAACACTCACAAGCCTAGCTGTCTACTTGGGTATGTCCTCCCCTTTCTCCAGCTCTAACTACTCTGACTCCCAACTTTCTGTGAACTCTGCTACACCCTTCCACAAATTCCTCTCACCACAGGCTCCATGTAATTACATTCGGCCTATTAGGGGTCCGGGAAGCTATTCAAATTCCCTTAGGCTTATTAAGGGGCATGGAAGATCTTCAAATTACCATTATATGGGGGCAGGGTAAGGTATGTTCAAAAACAAATGAGATACAAAGAAAAAAAATCCATTAGTAAAGTTCGAGTAGACATGTGTATGTATAGGTATATATGCGCATGTTGCATATATGTATATGTGCACACATATACATGTTTATACATGCATATACATACTTTATGTGTATATAAATATATCTGAACTTTCTTAATGAATTCTTTTTTCCATATATGTGTGTGTGTGTGTGTGTGTGTGTATCTGTGTGTATCTGTGATATGTGGAAAGACAGAGACAGAGAGAGAAATAGACCTATCTTCAGCACATCTAAAGATCTGTTATTTCATCAATGTGGACATTTCTCCATGCTTTAATAGTCACTGTCATGACTTACTGCAGCCAAGAATAAATCATTTTCAGGTTGGGGATAGGGGTGAGTATATATTAACCCTCTTCCTCTATCCAAGTCACGTTAGTTTTTCTTTTAAAAAGATTGAAAATATCCTCACTATTTAACTATCTCAGAGGATTAAGGTTCAAGAAATTGACAGAATTCCCTAATTGCCTGAGTAAAAAAGAAATACAATGAATTTCAGTCTCTCTGATGCAGGCCATCACGTATAACTGAGATATAGTAAAACTTCGCAGTATCATTTATGCATATCCTTATTGGATACACTTGCCCTACTATGGCCAAGAAATTTATCTTTCAATAACAGATGAATGACCTATGAGTGTTCCATTTTGTTCCAACATTAAATTTAAAATAGTAGGGTACCAACCTGAGTCAGAGCCAGATCAGAATACCTGGTGTCCAAGTTTCTGGTGACAAAAGCTTCCCAATTTTCTTAACTAAGTCCTCATACAAAAATTAATGATGTACTGCTCATGAAACTGACAAGATATTTAGCACAGGATAAGGTCTTATAGCTGGAAGGGTTGGGTCTTGTCTCTTGGCAACCAGGACTCCAGAACCTGAGTCATACTTCCAACCTTGTGAGTGACTTCAGAAAATGGTTTAGTAGTAAAACTCATCCAGGACTACTTGTAGTCTGTGCTTCTTAGCTTTTCAAGATGGATGACCATATTCAGGAATGTAGGGCCCTCCCCAGAAGGCCCCATTTGGGATAGGCATGATAATATTTAAGAACCTGACTCAAGACTTCCTGACAGTGGTAGATACAGAGTTTATAGTGCAGAATTATAAAGAGACTGATTGGTTTTAGTAATTCATCTAAGAACCTGAAGACCATTTGTCAGCATGCCCTACATGTTGTTCTAAAAAGTATCTGGAATAATCAGAGCGTGTTTGGAAGAACCTGAGAGAATAATCACCACAGACTACTGGCACAAGGAGTCTCTTCCTTGGGAAGTGCTAGTCAGTAACTTCTTGGCAGAGGGAGATGATTCTGAATAAGTTGTTTCTGAAATTCTGGAATTCATTCTACAGATCAAGGGAGTGCAGTATGTATGGACTACAGTATGCAGAAGTGGGCAACAGAAGGAACAGAGCACATCATATGGATATATTAATGGGTCAGTTTAAATGACCAATACACATGTTTCTCTTTGACAACATTTGAAGGAGCAGAATTAGTGGCAGAATCTGATTTCATTATCTGTGATAAGATAAAGGCAAAAGAGGAAGTAATAGGAAAAAAAGTTACTGAGGTTTTACCATCACTTTTCATATCAGGACATTAGCAACATGAGCCTGAGGGGGCTAGTCAGGGCACCACGACCAGCACAGCAAAACATATCAAACAAAGGTCTATATAGCAAGACATATCAAACACAAGCAAGTTGGAAGCCATGTATGCAAACAAGAGCACACAAAAACCAGAGGGCAGTGCCAGATGGCATGTGGAAAGTCTGCAAATACCACTGGAAAATCAGAAACAAAAATATAAACAAACCAATAAATAGTTACCTAGGAGGAGAACCATAACAACTGAGCAAATAGGAAAAAGCAGGCAAGAGAACAAAGAACAAATTACTCCAATGCCTAGGAGGGCAACTTGATACTGAGGAAGACTGCTATCTCAGCTTTAGCTACCTTTACACTCATCTCATCCTGGCAAGAAGTAATTCTGAGGGAGCCTGATTTGGAGGTTTGCTGGGGATGGTAGCTGAAAGGAGTAGAGCTATGATGAAAGTAGGGTTGGGAAACAAACAAAAACAAAATACCTACCCCAGATACACACACACACTCATACATACATACATAGACACACACGAGTATATATACACATGTGTATGTGTGTATATGTATACATATATGTATAGTGTGTATATATGTACATAAAAATGAAAGTTACACTTTAAAATATAGTAAACCTCTTAAAATAATACTTGAGAGAGGCAGAAAACACCATAAAACCTAGATGTTTCAAATAATAAGTTCATTCAGGGCTAATCTCTCTAACCAGTTTACTATGGCATATTCTCTATGTTCCCCACAATGCTCAGCATATTTTTAAATAAATTCCTCTCTCTCTCTCTCTCTCTCTCTCTCTCTCTCTCTCTCTCTCTCTCTCTCCCCCTTTCTTCCCCTTATCCCCCCCCCTTCCCCTTCTCCCTCTTCCCCTTCTACCCCTCCCCCTTACCCTCCCCTCCCCTATTATTTATTATCTTATTATTTAAAATGATTGTCTTCATCATTTCTATCATCATTATTGATATTAAAACTAAGATATCTTATCTCTTTAAAATTTGTCTTCTTTGACTTTTTGAAATGTAGACTTATGGGGATTTATTTACCTCTCAATATGAAGAAAGACTATTTTTTATCAAAAGATTAAAATCAGAGCAGTACAGCACAAATGAAGATAGGGACCAAAGAAAATGTGAAGAAAGCAAGTTACAGGAGCAAGGTTGAAGAAAGTATATTTTCACAATGTTACTAGAGGAACAGGAAATTACTAAAGCATCACACAGATGCAGAAACTGTTTCAGGTGTCCATATTGGATCACCTAATGGGTAAGTCACAGACTGTGACACCAAGACAAATACATGCATGTAGAACACGTGATAAAGAAGACTGTCTTGCAAAAGCTGTTGTAGTTATCCTGGTGCCAATATTTCTCTCTCCCTTCATTGCAGTAATGCAAACAATCAATTCAGTACAACTAGATGGACTTTTAACAAAACAAGCTTTAATGAAACATCTTAAATCTTCTGATAGACTTAGAAGATACAATAATATCAGAGACACACATAGATGTATTTATCAATGTATTTCTCTTTTGGAAATATTAGCACCCATACATAAAAATAACTGGCCATGTAACCTTGAGAAAGTTACTTAACCCCAATTGCTTTAAAAAAATGACCTTAGGGGGTGGAGTCAAGATGGCAGAGTAGAAACAGCACTTCCACAGAGCTCCAGCCCACACCACTTCAAAATTATATTATGGAGGACTCTGAATGACCTCTGGAGCTCCAGAACCCACAAAATGACACAGAGAAGCTAACCTCCTGCTGAGGACAGTCCAGCAGCTTGGCAGGGAACAGCCAGTGCAGAGCTCTGGGAGCTGAGTCCAGGACCAAGCCCAGGACTACATCAGTGGGAGGTTTTAGCCTAGGGCAGCAGGACCAGCAGTCGGCTGGAGAGATTCCAGAACAAGACCAGCTGTGGTGTTTTAAGAATTGCAAACGCTGGGGCAACTAGGTGGCACAGTGAGTAGACCATCGGCCCTGGAGTCAGAAGGACCTGAGTTCAGATCCGGCATCAGACACTTAACGCACACACAAACAAAAACCTAGCCATGTGACATTGGGCAAATTACTTAACCCCAACTGCCCTCCAAAAAGGAAAAAAAAAGAATTGCAAACACATAGATGCCAACTAAAAAGTGAGAGGTCAGTGCACTATGGATTTTGGGACAGCTTGGGAGAGTGCATCAGCTTCTTCCCCTGGGGGCGAGAAGTCATGGAAGAGCTGGCATAATTTGCACCACGTTGCCACATTGCAGCTTCAGCTCCTGGCCTGTGAACTGTAGGGGGATCTGGCTATCAGTCTGGGGGGTAATTGTTCTTGCTTTATCCTTCTTGGATCTGGATTTCAGTCTGGGGTGGAGGTCTTGGGGTGTGTGACCAGCTTACCAGAGGGTGTGGAGGCTTCAGAGAGCACACCCAACTAATACCTCCAGAAGTTGAGAAAACGCCGTTTGGGACGGAAGCTCCCCTGCCTGGTGGCAGAGTCCTACTATGGCAACAAGCCCAAAAGTCAAGTAATTAAGTGCCAACATGCCTAGGCAAAGGAAACAAAATAAACAGAGAAGTGCAACATTAGACTCCTATTTTGGGGGCAGAGAGGATCAAAGCACGAAACATGAGGAGGACTGTGAGGTTAGAACTCCTGCACCAAAAGTGGGTTACAGGCCATAGAGGACCTTAAGAAGGATTTTAAAAACCAAATAAGAGAAGTGGAGGAAATGTTGGGAAGAGAAATAAGAAGGATGTAGGAAAAGTATGAAATGAGAGTCAACAGCCTGACTGAGGAAAATAACACCACAAAAAATAGACTAACTTAAATGGCAAAAGAGGCTTAAAAAGTCAATGAGAATGCCTTAAAAAGCCAAATTTGCCAGATGGAAAAAGAATCTCAAAAGCTCATTGAGGAAAAAAATTCCTTCAGAATTAGACTGGAGCAAGTGGAAGCTAGTGACATTATGAGAAATCAAGATGCTGTTAAACATATCCAAGCATTTGAAAGAATAGAAGGCAATGTGACATATCTCATGGGAAAAACCACTGACCTGGAAAATAGAACCAGGAGAAATAATTTAAAAATTATTGGTCTACCTGAAAGCCATGATCAAAGAAAGAACCTAGAAATCATCCTTTAAGAAATTCTCAAAGAAAATTGTCCTGATGTTTTAGACCCAGGGGGTGAAATAGAGGTTGAAAGAATCCCTAGATCAACTCCTGAAAAAAATCACAAAAAGAAAACTCCTAGGAATATTGTAGCCAGGTTCCAGGATTCTCAGATCAAGGAGAGAATATTACAAGTGGCCAAGAAGAAACAATTTCAATATTGTGGAAACACAGTCAGGATAGCAAAGGACCTGGCTGCTTCTACACTGAGAGATCAAAGGGCATGGAATATGATATTCCAGAGGGCAAAGGAGCTGGGATTAAAACCAAGAATCACCTATCCAGCAAAATTGAGTATCTTGTTTCAAGGGAAAGTATGGTCATTCAATGGAATAGAGGACTTTCAAGAATTATGAGCAAAAATACAGAGTTGAATAGAAAAATTTGACATTCAGACACAAGAAGCAAGAGATGCTTAAGAAAGTAAACAAGGAAAATAAATATGTGAATGTGGGTATATATATTTACAGGTATACATAGATAGAGGGCACAGGTCAAATTTAATGGGAAGGGATGATACTTAATCGGTGAGATTGAGAGGTGAAAAAGGAACATAACAAGAGGAGATGGGGAGAGACAGAATGGGGTAAAGTATCTCATGTAGAAGAGGCAATGGAAAGTGGTTGCAAGGCAGTGGAAGAACAGGAAGACAAAAAGGCAAAACCTTATTCTCATTGAATTTGGCTCAGGGAGAAAACGACATACATATTAAATGAGATATCTCACCCTACAGGACAGTGGGGGGGGGGGGGGGAAGGGGAAGGAATAATGGAAGGGAGGGCAGGATGGGCGGGAGGGAAGTTGGAAACACCCAATTTTTAAAAGGTACAGGATCAACTTGGGGAGTGTACCAGATAGGAGTTGGGATAGAAGGGAGGAAAATATAGTCAGTCTTTACAATATATCTACTATGGTAATGTTTTGCATAACTGCACATGTAAAACATGCAATGAATTGCTTATCTTCCTAGTAAGGGTGGGGTGCAAGGGAGGAAAGGAATGAATCTGGAATTCTAAGTTTTAAAATAAAATGTTTTAAAAGTAAATAAATACTATTATTAATACGATTTTACATATAATTGGGAGATAAGATGTGCAGTCATTGGGGCTGGGGGATTCACCTTGCCTGCACATCTTATCTCCCAATTACAAGCAAAAGACTATTAATAATAGTATTTATATATATGTGAAACATTTAATCTTAAGACCTTGAATTTCAGATCGATTTCCTTCCACGCTTGTCACCCATTCCCTCTGGGGAGATAAGTAATTCAGTATATGTTGTACATGTCTAGCTATGCAAAACATTACCACAGTAGATATATTGTACAAGGCTGCTTATAATTACCTCCCACCCATCCCACCCCCCACCTGGTCCATTCCCTACTTGATCCTGTCCCTCTTCTATAGCGGGTACTTCCAACCTCCCCTCCCCCCAAGGATGCCCTCCCATCCATCATCCCTCCTCTCATTCCCCTTCCCCCTATTCCGCTGTAGGTTGAGATATCCCACTTAGTATGTATGTCATTCTCTCCTTGAACCAAATTCAATGAGAATGTGGTTTTGCCTTTTTGCCTGCCTATTCTCCCCCTCCCTTACAACCACTTCCCCTTGTTTCTTCTACATGAGATAGTTTACCCTACCCTGTCTCTCCCCATACCCTCTTACCTCATAATTTCACCCCTTGAGTATTCTCCTTTCCCAACAAATTCAACCTATGCCCTCTATCCATATATAACTGTAACCATATACACACACATTCACATATGTATTCATATGACCATACAGCCTTCTTCCATTATTTTCATAGTGAAAAGGATTTCATCAGTCATAGTTATTATTTTTCCATATAGGAATGTAAATAGTTCAACTTTGATAAGTTCCTTTTGATTTCTTTTCCCTGATTACCTTCTCAGGCATCTCTTGCTTCTTGCATCTGGATGTCAAATTTTCTATTCAATTCTGGTTTTTTCCTCAAGAATGCTTGAAAGTCCTCTATTCCACTGAATGACCATATTTTCCCCTGAAACAAAATACTCAGTTTTGCTGGGTAGGTGACCCTTGGGTTCATTCCCAGCTCTTCTGCCCTCTGGAATATCGTATTACATGCCCTTTGTTTCTATGATTCCAAATAATAGAAACAACCAATTATATTACAGAATCAATTACATTACAGAATTACTCATGTTACAGAAAATGGCAATAATGAGGCAATTTTTATGGGATGCCACTAAAGCAGTAATTAGGAGAAATTTTATTTTATTAACAAAATGGGGAAAATTAGATCAATAAATTGGGCATGAAACTAAATATACTAGAAAAAGAACAAATTAAAATTCCCAATTACCCTCCAATTTGGAAATCTTGGAAACTAAAGGTGAAATTAATCAGATGGAATTGTTTTTTAAAAATTAATTGAGCTAATAAATAAATCTAGGAGCTGGTTTTGTGGGAAAGAACAATAAGATAGATAAATCTTTGGTTAATTTTAATATATATATATAAACAAATGCTTTATTAACTTCTGCTTTATACCATTCATTTCTGCCATATTTTGAGTTACAATTATTTCCCCCCCCCTGTTTTTCCCCTACCCACCCATCCAGAATAGCAGTCCCACACAAGTATCACTTCCTCCAATCTGCTCTCTCCCATGTCTTCTCCCATACCCCCTTTGACTTTTCCATTAGAGGAAGGTGAATCTCTGTGTCCAAATGCCTGCACATCTTATCTCCCAACTACAAGCATGTGTTAAGTGTCTGAGGCCGGATCTGAACTCAGGTCCTTCTGACTCTGGGGCTGACTCTCTACTCACTGCACCACCTACCCGCCCCCATATTTTATTTTTAAAGTCCTTCTTAAGGTCCTCTATTGCCTGTCACCTGCTCATGTTTTCCTTTGGGGCTTTTGGAGCAGGATTTCTGACCTCACTGCCCTCCTCCTGTTCTATACTTCGATCTTCTTTGCCCCCAGAGTAGGAGTCTAAGGTTGCATTTTTCTGTTTAATTTTGTTTCCTTTGCCTTGGCATGTTGCTACTTAAGTACTTGACTTTTGGGCTTGTTGCCACAGTATGGCTTTGCCGCTAGACAGGGGAACTTTCAACCTGAATGTGTGGGGGGACAACTTCCGTTTCTGACAAGCTGGAAAACCACCCATGACCTCCATCCCAGATCACAATCCAGATCCAGGGAGGTTGAAGTAAGAGTGATTACCCCCCAAGACTGATCGCTGGATCTCCTTACAATTCGCAGGCCAGGAGCTGGAGCTGCCTCTGAAAACTACAAAATGGTGTGTCTCGTCAGCAGATTCTAGCCCCCAGGGGAGGAAGCTGACGTGTTCCCCAAATACTGTTCCCAAAGTCCATAGGGCACTAACCTCTCACTTTGTCTTAGACATGTCTATGTTGATAATTCTGGAATCGCCATAGCTGCTGGTGTTTTGGGGTCCCTCCAGCCGGCTGCTCTTCTGGCCACCCTGGGACTAAAACCGGGACTCAGGCGGGCCTGTGCTCAGTTCCCTGCGCACTGCAGCTCCCAGAGTGCTGGGCTGGTCCTTCCTGCAGGGCTGCTGGGCTGTCCTTAGAGGGAGTTTAGCTTCTCTGTGTTGTTCGGTGGGTGCTGGGGCTCCAGAAGTTGTTCAGAGTCCCCTTTTACATATTTTGGAGGTGATCTGGGGAGAGAGTGGCTTGGACACGCTGTTTCTACTCCTCCATCTTGGCTCCGCCCCGGTTAATTTTATTTAAAAGAAAGAAAGAAGAAAACTAAATATGAAGTATCAAAGTGAGAAGGGTGAAATCACCGCCAAAGAAGAAGAAATTAATGCAATCATTAAGAAATGTTATGCCCAATTATATGTCAATAAACCTGCCTATCTGAGAGAAATGAATCAATATTTACAAAAATATAAATTACTTAGATTATGTAACATATCAAGAAATAGAATGCCAAATAACCCAATCTTAGCCAAAGAAATTGAAGAAGTCATTAATGAAGTCCCTAGGAAAAAATCTCCAGAACCAGATGTGTTTGCAAGTGAATTCTACCAAACATTTAAAGAACAATTCATTCTAATACTATAAATTATATTTTGAGATAGGTGAAGAAAGAGTCCTACAAAACTCCTTTTTTGACAAAAATATTTTGCTGATGCCTCAACCAGGAAGAGCTAAAATAGAGAAAAAAAAGTGTAGACCAATTTCCCTAGTGTATATAGATGCAAAATTTTTTTAACAAAATACTAGCAAGGAAATTATAGCAATGCATCATAAGTATTATACAATCTGACCAAGTGTATTTATGCCAGGAATACAGGGTTGGTTCAATATTTAAAAATGTTAAATGTAATTGACCATATCAATAACAAAAAACAAAACAAAACAGGAATCATTTCATTATCTTAATAGATGCTAAAAAAAAGCTTTTGAGAAAAAATAGCAGCCATTCCTATTAAAGAGAAACACTAGAGATCATAGGAATAAAGGAAATGATAAGCAGTATCTGAGACCCTCAGTAAGTATTATTTGCAATGAGGATAAATTAGAAACTTCCCAGTAAGATCAGGGGTGAATCAAATGTGTCCATTATCACCACTGATATTTAATATAGTATGAGAAATGTTAGTTACAGCAATAAGAGAAGAAAAAGAAATAAAAGGAATCAGAATAGCAGTGAAAGAACAAAACTATCACTCTTTTCAAATGACATGATGGTATACTTAGAGAACTCTAGAGTATCAGTTAAACAATTAGTTCAAATAATTAAAACCTTTCCCAAAGTTTCAGGATATAAGATAAAATCAGATAAATCATCAGCCTTTATTTGGGGCTTAATAGCAAGAATTTTTAACGTTCACTTTTGATTGTTTTATGATTATTATTCTTTACATTTATATTATTTTAATTGTTAGGCATATTGTTTTATTGGTCCACATACCTCCCTTTACAAATTCTACAAATCTTTTCATTCTTCCCTGTATTCATCAAATCCTATAAAGAATGTATCCAATTACTAGAATTATACTACTAGTAGGTCATATTTTGTCTCTCTAATGCAAGTAGATCTACTAATCCAAGTAGGGAATGCAAGCACTAAGTATGAAATTTCCAGAAAAAAGACAGTGTAAAGGTATGTTCGTTCAGGAAGAGGGACTGACTATTATCATTAAGGAGAATTTACCAAAAGGGAGCAGGGTTTCTTTATGAATCTGAGACAGTTCCATAGGCTCCAAGGTTTTGTTTTGTTTTTTTTAACCATCACAACAGGGGTAGCTATTGTCCCAGGAACACCGACCAAAAATATCTTCTTCTCTGACCAGAATTCAGGTTCTGACACAGAGGTACATATATAGAATAACAAACAAAACAATTTTGAATTGACCTTAAGATACTGTGGGAACAAAGTTATTCTTCAATTATTCTTCAACAAAGCTGGAACATCCAGCAACAAGAGGAGATCCAGGGCTAATGTATATAACTTCAGACTCATTTTCCAAAGGGATGGCTGTTAATCTAGGGTCAGGCTTGAGCTGAGCTTTCTGCAATGCTGAAGACAATCCAACAATCCCTCCATTTTGCTTTTCCTCCTCTCCTCGACTTTTTCATCATGGAGGAATACATGGTAAGTAGTTTAAAAAGACCTTGAACAATATCAATATCAGTCCTCACAAGTACCTTGTCCTGGTCCTCACATCTTTTTGCCTCTTTGGTAAAAATCCTTCCTGACCCAAGAGAATATATAAAAGAACTAATCTTCAAATCAAATTATTTACTGACACATAATGAGTTGTTCAGAGTTGAGTAGTAGTCAAACAAATCAAAGGATAAGTTGTTACTTCTACCTCTGTGTTTTTATCTATACCAATTACTCAACCTGAAACTTTTTCCTCTTCCTCTCCACCTGCCCAAATCTTACTATCCCTCATTATTCAGCTTAAATCAGGTTTCTCCCATTAGGTGAGTGAATGACACACAAATGCTGCCTCTGACCTCAAGGAGCTTGTACTCTAATAGGTGAGAGATTACATAAAACTGAAATAAACAAAAAGTTTACCAATAAGTTGTAATGGAAATGCAGATTTAAAAGATCTTCCCTGCCCCTAGGCCCTTTGATTGGCTTTAAGAGACTCTGAAAACCTTCCTTGATTTGAAAATATGCTCTGCCTCCTAATAGGCTGAATGTGCTCACATGGAGCCTGTGGTGGGAGGCTTGGTTTTCAGGAATGACCACACCTTGATGCTGTGTGATTGGGCAGTGGATCAAAAGGGTGGTTACATTCTTTGAGCCAGGAGAAGGCTATATAAACTCTGATGAGGGGCTTTGCTTTGGGGCTCACTTTGAGAAGTGTTGTGTGATTTGACCAGATGAGACTCTGGGAAGCCATTGTTGAGAGCCCCCCCGCTTTGAAAACCCAGATGTTGATGCTTCCCTCTCTGGTAACTGTGATTTGGTATTGATATAATGGGTGGACAGTTTGGAAGCCTGTCTGTGTGATCTGTAAGTTCTGTAACTCTGAAGTTCGGGGTGCTGACCTTTTTCCCCTGAACTAGGTAATGTGTGTTTGTTTGATTAAAGTAAGCTTGTTAACCCATTTTGAGTTGCTTTCCTTTTGAAAAGCAGATCTAAGAACCTGTGTTGGCAGTCACCCTGGGGATATTGGGGTGCTTGCCGCTACATAAGTTTAGAACCCTTATGAAGTGGATTAGCATCAATATCTATATGTACAAATTACATATCAAAACAGTGTCTGAGAAGTGTAACTATAAGGCAGTAAAACAATTTGCAGGAATTTCTCTTCTAAATATATTATGAACTTTGTAACATTAGGAGCTTCCAAGGTCTGCCTTATTCTGGGTCTAAGTTTCCTAATCTACAAAATTAGGACATTCTATGAATTCAGAAAAAATGACACAAAAATGGCAAGGGGGTATAACACCAATGTAATATTCATATCACACAAGGCAGCTATGAACATGTTCTTGTAGGTGTGAATCACAAAATGTAAGAGACTCTCTACATGGAAGAAAGAACCAAAACATTTATTCAAATACCAGAAAGTCAAATCCCAAAACCAGAAAGCCAATCCAAGAAGTTGGCACACATAAACAATGCAGGAAATACCAACATCCCCAAGTCTTCCCTCCATCAAGTCTTCAAAATAAAACAGGCCCCCTTAAGCAAAAATGTCCTTCTCTCACTCAGACTAACTGCTCAGCCTCCATGCTGCTTGTTCACAGCAGTTCTGGCTCTCTCTCAGGCTCCTTCCTGCTCCACCCTTCCTGACCCAACTTTCAGCAATCTCCTCCCTCCATAAGCTTCATTGGATTACATTTGACCTGTTAAGGGGCAGGGAAGATCTTCAAATTACCATTACCATTACAGGAGGTTAGTCTTGAGACCTGGATTCAAATCACTTAACTCAAAGAATTGTTTGGAGGATTAAATGAAATAATGTGTGAAAAACACTTTACAAGTCATAAATTTAGTAGAAGACTCCAATAATAATAGTCATGTACCATCACCATCATCTTCAACATTGCAATAAAAATGAACTCCTGTGGGGGTGGAGCCAAGATGGCAGAAAGGAAGCAGTAACTTCGCTAAGCTCCTCCGTCAATAAACCTTAAAAAGGGAATCTCTATGGATTCTGGAGTGACAAAATCCACTTGGAGATGGATGGTGGCAAAATCCAGCCCAGGAAATTGCCCAGTGTGTCCGGACAGGACCAATGCAGAGCATGTGGGATCTGCCCAGCCCAGACTTAAGAACAGACAAGCAGAACACACCAGAGAGAGAAGAAGCCCCAGCCTGCAGACTTACCAAGGACGAATTACAATCATCTTGCCTTCATCTCAAGAGGGGACAGGAGGAATCATTGGAGCCACATAGGAGAGTCAGCCCCCAGAGGAGATAGCAGCTTCTCCTGCAGTGATCAGCCCCCAGCCTGGAAGTTTAGAAACTGCCTGCCTGTATAATACAGGGGCTAGAATGGCAAAGTAAATTCTAGTTGCTCTGATCCTCCCATCCCTCCTTCATGAAGTAGAAAATCCAAAGATAAGTCTCCCGCCCAGATTGAAATCCCAAGTAAATGGAAAAAGCCTCAGGTTTGGGAGTCTCCAAGAAGGGGTGTAACTGAGACAGCCAGGAGTCTGAAGAGAAGAGAGGGAGGGGTCCCAAAAAGCCCCACCTCACCTGACCAACAAAAGCCTGCTTATAGCCCAGGGGTATAGAGGCAAAAATCAATTAAGCTCCAAAGACTACTCAATGCAAATCTACATTCCTCTCTGACATCCCTGCCTTAGCCACAAACTAGACACCCAGAGGCTACAGCATTCAAAGTCAAAGACCAGGGCCTTACCTCATAGCCTGAAATATAGGAAATCACAGTGGGAAGGAAGGAAGGAAGCTGAGAAGGAGAAGGGGAAGGCAAGAAAATTGATCAGAGCTTACTATGTAGGTCAAGAGCAACCAAATGCACAGGAAAATTTTAGACTCTCTATCCACACCTGAGACCACAGAAGGAAATATGAACTGGTCTCAAGCCCAAATAGCATTCTTGGAGGAGCTTAAGAAAGATTTTAAAGACGAAATCAGGGAGGCAGTGACCAACTTGGAAAAAAGTCTCAGTGAAGAAAACAAATGCTTAAAAAGTAAAATTGGTGAAGTAATTGGAGAAACAACCTCCCTAAAAAAAAAACCTTCAAAAACTAACTGAAGACTATAATTAGTTAAAAATTAGATTCAATTGAATGGAAACTCAGAACTCTATGATGCACCAAGACTCAATCAAACAAAACAAGACGATTGAAAAATTGGAAGAAAATGTAAAATATCTCATTGGAAAAACAACTGACCTAGAGAACAGATCCAGGAGAGAGAACTTAAGAATTACTGGTCAAACAGGAAGCCATGATGAAAAAAGCAAACATCCTCCAAGAAATTGTCAAAGAAAATTGTCCTGATGTCCTGGAATCAGAAGATAAAATAGTTATTGAAATAATTCACCGGATTCCTTGTGAAAGAGATCTCAAATTCAAAACTCCAAGAAATATAGTAGCTAAATTCCAGAATTACAAGGTTAAGGAAAAAATTCTGCAAGCAGCCAAAAAGAAACAATTCAAATATCGAGAAACGGCAGTTAGGATCACCCAGGACCAAGCTACATTAAAAGAGAGGAGGAAATTTGATATTTCATAGGGCAAGAGAACTAGGACTACAACCAAGGATTAACTACCTGGCAAAACTGAGCATACTCTTTCAGGCAAGGAGATGGTTCTTTAATGAAATAAGGGACTTCCAGGGCAGAGCCCAGATGGTGGAGTAGAAACAATGTGTCCAAACCACTCCACCCCCAGATCTCCTCCAAAATATGTAAAAGGGGACTCTGAACAACTTCTGGAGCCCCAGCACCCACAGAATGACAGAGAGAAGCTAACCTCCTGCTGAGAAGCCCCAGCACCCACAGAATGACAGAGAGAAGCTAACCTCCTGCTGAGAACAGCCCAGCAGTCTGGCAGGAAGGACCAGCGCAGCACTCTGGGAGCGAGCAGTGCTCTGGGAGCCAGCAGCACAGGGAGCAGCACACAGAGAGCAGAGCCCAGGTCCCATGAGTGATTTTAGTCCCAGGGTGGCCAGAACACCAGCTGGCTGGAGGGACCCCAGAACACCAGCAGCTATGGTGATTCCAGAATTATCAACATAGACATGCCTAGGAGAAAGTGAGAAGTTAGTGCACTATGGACTTTGGGACCAGTATTTGGGGAATGCGTCAGCTTCCTCCCCTGGGGGCTAGAAGCCACTGAGGAGACATGCCATTTTGTAGTTTTCAGAGGCAGCTCCAGCTCCTGGCTTGCGAACTGTAGGGAGATCCAGCAATCACTCTTGGGGGGTAATCTCTTTTGCCTTAACCTCCCTGGATCTGGATTGTGATCTGGGGTGGAGGTCATGGGTGGTTTTACAGCTTGCCAGAAACAGAAGTTGGCCTGCCACACTGTCGGGTCGAAAGTTCCCCTATTTGGTGGCAAAGCCAAACTGTGGCAACAAGCCCAAAAGTCAAGTACTTAAGTGGTAACATGCCAAGGCAAAGGAAACAAATTAAACAGAAAATGCAACCTTAAATTACTACTATGGGGGCAAAGAGGATCCAAGCACAGAACAGGAAGAGGGCTGTGAGGCCAGATATCCTGCTCCAAAAGCCCCAAAGGAAAACATGAGCAGGCAGGCCATAGAGGACCTTAAGAAGGACTTTAAAAATCAAGTAAGAGAAGTGGAGGAAAAATTGGGAAGAAAAATGAGAAGGATGCAGGAAAAATATGAAATGAGGGTCAACAGCCTGAAAGAGGAAAACAGCATAATTCAAATGGTAAAGGAGGCCCAAAAGGGCAATGAGGAGAATAATGCCTTAAAAAGTCAAATTTGCCAGATGGAAAAAGAATCTCAAAAGTTCACTTGAGGAGATTCATTCCTTCAGAGTTAGACTGGAGCAAATGGAAGCTAATGACTTTATGAGAAATCAAGATGCTGTTAAGCAGATCCAAACAAATGAAAGAGTAGAAGGCAATGTGAAATATCTCATGGGAAAAACCACTGACCTGGAAAATAGATCCAGGAAAGACAATTTAAAAATTATTGGACTACCTGAAAGCCATGATCAAAGAACCTAGAAATCACCCGTCAAGAAATTCTCAAGGAAAATTGCCCTGATATTTTAGGCCCAGAGGGCAAAATACAGGTTGAAAGAATCCACCAATCACCTCCTGGAAAAGATCCCAAAAAGAAAACTCCCAGGAATGTTATAGCCAGGTTGCAGAATCTCCAGATCAAGGAGAAAGTACTACAAGCAGCCAGGAAGAAACAATTTCAATATTGTAGAAACACAATCAGAATAGCACAGGACCTAGCAGCATCTACACTGAGGGATTGTAGGGCGTGGAATATGATATTCCAGAGGGCAAAAGAGCTGGGAATAAACCCAAGGGTCACCTACCCAGCAAAACTGAGTATTTTGTTTCAGGGGAAAATATGGTCATTCAGTGGAATAGATGACTTTCAAGTATTCTTGAGGAAAAAACCAGAGTTGAACAGAAAATTTGACATCCAGATGCAAGAAGCAAGAGACGCCTGAGAAGGTAATCAGGGAAAAGAAATCAAAAGGAACTTATCAAAGTTGAACTATTTACATTCCTATATGGAAAAACTATAACTGTGACTGATGAAATCTTTCTCAGTATGAAAATAATGGAAGAAGGGTGTGTGGTCATATGAATACATATGTGAATGTGTGTATATATGTTTACAGTTATATATTGATAGAGGGCATAGTTTGAATTTGTTGGGAAGGGAGGATAGTCAAGGGGTGAAATTATGAGGTGAGAGAGGAAAAGTGGCAAGAGGAGATGGGGAGAGACAGCGTAGGGAAAACTATCTCATATGGAAGAAGCAAGGGGAAGAGGCTGCAAGGGAGGGGAAGAATAGGAAGGCAAAAGGGCAAAACCACATTCTCATTGAATTTGGTTCAGGCAGAGAATGACATACATACTAAATGGGATATCTCAACCTGCAGCAGAATAGGGGGAAGGGGGATGAGAGGAGGGATGATGGATGGGAGGACATCCTTGGGGGGAGGGGAGGTTGGAAGTGCCCACTATAGAAGAGGGACAGGATCAAGTAGGGAATGGACCAGGTGGGGAGTGGAATGGGTGGGAGCAAATTACAAGCAGCCTTGTGCAGTATATCTACTATGGTAATGTTTTGCATAACTAGACATGTACAACATATACCGAATTAGTTATCTCCCCACAGGGAATGGGTGACAAGGGAGGAAGGAAATGGATCCGAAATTCAAGGTCTTAAGATTAAATGTTTCAAATATATATAAATACTATTATTAATAGTCTTTTGCTTGTAATTGGGGGATAAGATGTGCAGGCATTGGGACACAAAGATTCACCTTCCTCTGATGGGAAAGTCGAAGGGGGTATGGGAGATCATATGGGAGAGAACAGATTGGAGGAAATGATATCTTGCAGGACTGCTATTCTGGGAGGGTGGGTAGGGGAAAAACAGGGGGGGAATGATTGTAACTCAAAATCTGGCAGAAATGAATGATGTAAAACAGAAGTTAATAAAGCATTTGTTTAAAAAAAAAGAAATAAGTGACTTCCAGTCTTTCCTGATGAAAAAGCCAGAGATCAATGGAAAAATTCATCTCCAATTACAAGACTAAAGAAAGATATAAAAAGGTAAACAATGAAAACACAGACTCACACATATATACCTGAACACACCCACACTCATACATACATGCTCATTACTTGGGATGCAAAAAGAGCAAAATGTTCACATCCCTATATGAGCAGCTGATAACTGTCAATATTGAAATTTTTATGATTATCATGAACTTCAAAAGGGTTATGCTTAGATAGAGGGTGTGGGTATGAATGCACTAACCTGAAGACTAAAAAGAAACCTATTAAATTGATCAAAGGGACTGTAATGGGAAAAAGGAAAGGATGAGATAGGAAAAGGTAAAATATGCCATGCAAAGAGGCATTAAAACACACCATAGTAGAGGGGAAAGAAAGAAGGAAAGGAACATCATTTAAACACTATTCTCACTGGTTTTGGTTCAAAGAGGGATCAATTTAATCAGTGAAGTTTAAGATTCTATTGTGAATAGATACATAAATTCATTAAATAGAGGAAAAGGAGGGAGGGAGAGGAGCACTGTTTGAAATTACTCTCTTTGGATTGCATATTGGGAGCAGGAGACCCAACAGTTAATGAATATAGTAATCTGTTGTTCGTTAAACCTAAAGACCCCAGTTTTGGGGATAAGAATTCATTATTTGACAAAAACTGCTGGGAAAACTGGAATACAGTATGGCAGAACTTCTCCCAGATTCCAACCTTTTGAAAATTTTCTCTTCCTTCAAGGCCTACTTCAAATTTTATATCCTCCATGAAATCTGATTCCTGCCCTGGACACTGAGAAATGCTATGCCCTTTTATTTCCTATATTGTCAACATTTTCCTTGGGACTCTAGTCTACTTCTTCCTGCAAATGGTCCCCAGACCCTAGTACAGTGCCTGTCAAACATTGTTGGCACTTAATAAGTACATGTTGATTGATTGATATATACAAGTTAATAGGGTTTCTTTAGAGTTTAAGTAGATAGCAATGACTATATTAGATGGGCATTAGAAATGACTGCAAGAGATAGAAATTAACTACATTTATTCATAAATTGAAATTTTGTCAAACAAAAGCTCTCTTCAACTGTGTGATCATCAAGATCTTTTAAATTTCACTTTTTTCAATAAAAGAAACATATTTGATACACCCAGTAGTGAAAGATTTTAGGTTGAGGGAGAGAAGGGGGCATCTATCCCATTATATGTATGCATGGTCATCCCCACTCTTGACCTCCTCTTTACATTACTACCCTAGTTAAATACTGTCAGATGAGAGAGGAAACTGGATATTTTCAGATAAATCTGGTACTTCATAACACACCACAGTGTCCTGTGTGTCTCTCAGTAAATATATGCTCTGAGTCCTTGAGGCATATCTCAGGCACCCTGCAAAGGCAATAAGAGAGCAATGGAGCTATAGCTCTTGTACAGAAAATCACAGAGAGATATGAGGTATAACTACCAGCCTTCTGAAATAAGTTCATCAGCTAAGAAAGGAACAAACGAGACTTGTCAACATTCTTGTCAAGAGAATTGATAGGAAAGGCCAAGACTTTACCACATGAGTACACACTGATTGTTGCTCCAGGCTTGAAGAAGGATGAGCAAGTGGATGCTCTTGGCCATGGCTATTAACTGCATACATTCAGACAAAGAAAAAGGTTGATTGGAGAGGGAAAGTTCTAAATCTTTGGATGCCGCTATAGCTGAACACAAACTCTAGCTGTTTCCCTTTAATGTGTTTTCTTACTTGCTTTCTTTTTTTAGAGACCTGAACTACAATGAAGTGGGTAGTTGGGAGAAGAGATGAAAGACTGCACATTTATTGCCTTTTGTGATAATGTCTCAGCACCAAAGAGGAAATGTGATAAAAATGGCCAGGAAAAAAAGGACCAGGGAATCAACTGGATTCTTTGTGTTCAGAATATAAATGTTATGCTTCTGGTTTTTCATTGCACACAGAGGGTAAGCAAGATATATATTAACTGAGCATTTAAAAATAAGGGAAAGCAGCCAAAACTCCCGATTTTAGCAAAGCAAAATGATTTGGCCATTGACTAAAAATTCCTTTTATATATGATGAAAACTTTAAACAAAAAACTTATGTAAATGACTGATAAGAGCTCACTCTTTTAGAAGTATGGGCAGCTTGCCTGCTGCAATTGAACAGAGGAGCTAGGTCCCTACATTCAGAGAATGAACAGGCATTCTGTACTACTTCCTGTATTTAGTGTGAAGAAAGACTTTTCCATTTTACCTCATCACAAACTTCTAGAAAACTCACCCAGGTTTCAAATGTGTGTAGGGTGGGAGTTGTATCAGTTAAATCATGCCATGTATGTGTTTAAAGATTGGGCTCATATTGCCCAGTTCCCATTAATATTCATCAATTCTCTCTCTCTCTCTCTCTCTCTCTCTCTCTCTCTCTATTCCTTCCCCCCCCTCCCTTCTTCTCTCTTCCTGTCTCTCCTCTCTCTCTGTCTCTCTCTCTGTCTCTGTCTCTCTGTCTCTGTCTCTGTCTCTCTGTCTCTCTGTCTCTCTCTCTCCCTTTTCCCTTCCCTCTCTATCTCTCTCCCCCTTCTTCTCTCTCTGTCTCTCCTCTCTCTGTTTCTCTGTCTGTCTCTGTCTCTCTGTCTCTCTGTCTCTCTCTCTCTCCCTTTTCCCCTCCCTCTCTACCTCTCTCCCCCTTCTTCTCTCTCTGTCTCTCCTCTCCCTCTCTGTCTCTCTGTCTCTGTCTCTATCTCTCTCTCCCTTCTCTCTTTCTGTCTCTCCTCTCTCTCTGTCTCTTTGTCTCTGTCTCTCTGTCTCTGTCTCTCTGTCTCTCCTCTCTCTCTGTCTTTCTCTGTCTCTCTCTGTCCCTCTCTGTCTCTCTGTCTCTCTCTCTCTGTCTCTCTCTCTGTCTCTCTCTCTCTCTCTCTCTCTCTCTCTCTCTCTCTCTCCCTCTTTATCCTTCCTTCTCTTCTAGGTATCACTATCTCACCCAGTTTGGAAGTAGAGGAACCACTCATGGGTCAAATACTACTTCTAATTAACCCTGGAGTTTTGACCACAGGAACAGTTTCCAACCTGGATCAATCCACCCTCCTTTGGCATCCAAGTGGTCTCCCTACTCCCTAAGATTTCTCTTATTTGTTCACAGTGTAGACACATTATCAACTTTAACCCTACTACAACTCAGAACTCCTGTGCCCAAGTGGTCCACATACCTCCGTGTGCCCATCTCATAGTAAGGTGTATAGGAATTTGCTTGTCAATTTTTTTCAAGTTTTCATCATTATAAAAGAAAATTTTTTAGTTAATACCAAAATCATTTTGCTTTAAAAAAAGGAAAAGAAATAATTTTGAAAAAAAATTTAAATCTGTATGTTAAGAAGCTGTAAATCCTGTAGTTTCATAATATGTGGTCAAGATTTTCATCTATGCTGTCAAAGGCAGTATCCAAGAATCTGGTAGGAGAGGTATATTATTAATACTTTCACTCTACACTCAGTATTTTCCAAAGATATGGTCACAAGATACTTAGACTTGCCACTGCCATCTGTCAGCCACAAGTCTTTTTGATTGACAATACTGTATCTAATGATGCTAGTTGATATCTAAAGCTCAAAGGATAAATGACAAAGCATATTGCACTTTTCAGGGGATTCAAATGAATTAGAAAAACACATAAACTAACCTTTCTTGTGCCATGGACCCCTTTGGCAGTTTAATGAAGCCTATAGACCTCTTCTCAGAATAATGTATTTGAATGCATAAATAAAATACATAGGATTAGCAAAGAAACTAATTATATTGGAATGGTTATCACAATATTTTTTCACTTCCACTGTCTATTTTTATTTTTAACTAATCTATTTATTTTTAGTTTTCAACATCCAGTTCCACAAAGCTTTTGTGTTATAAATTTTCTCTATCACCCTTCCCTCTCCTCTCCCCAAGATGGCAAGCAATCTGATACAAGCTTTATGTATACATTCATATTAAACATATTTTCACATTAGTCATATTGTAAAGAAGAATTACAACCAATGGGATGAACCACAAGAAAGAAGAAACAAAACAAAACAAGACAAAAGAGAGAGAGAGAGAGAGAGAGAGAGAGAGAGAGAAAATAAATAGTATGGTTCAATCTGCATTCAGACTCCATAGCTCTATTCTCTGGATGTGGATAGCATTGTCCATCATGATCTTTTGGGAGTTGTCTTAGAAGACATTGCTGAGAAGAACTAAATCTATCAAAGTTAGTTATCACACAATATGGCTGTAACTGTGTGCAATGTTCTCCTGGTTGAGCTCACCTCACTCAGCATCATTTCATAAAAGTATTTCCAGGCTTTTCTAAAATCTGCCTATTCATCATTTCTTATAGCACAATAGCACTCCATTACATTCATATACCACAACTTGTTCAGTCATGCCTCAATTGATGAGCATCCCCTTAATTTCCAATTCTTTGCCACCACAAACAGCTGCTATAAATATTTTTGTGCATGTGGGTCTTTCCCCATTTTTATTATCTCTCCAGGATACAGCTCTAAAACTGGTATTGCTGGGCCAAAGGGTATACAGATATTTTTATAGTCCTTTTGGCATGGTTCCAAATTCTCTCCAAAATGGTTGAATCAATTCGCAACTCCACCAACAACGCATTAGTGTTCTAATTTCCCCACATCTTCTCCAGCATTTGTAATTTTCCTTTTTTGTCATGTTAGCCAATCTGATAGGTACGATGTGGTATCTAAGAAGTGTTTTGATTTGCATTTCTCTAATCAATTGTGCTTTAGAACATTTTTTCACATGACTATGTATAGATTTAATTTCTTCATCTGGAAATTGCCTATTCATATACTCTGACCATTTGTCAACTGGGGAATGACTTGTATTCTTATAATTTAACTCAATTCTCTATATATTTTAGAAGTGAGTCCATTACCAGAGATACTGGTTATAAAACTTCTTCCCCAGTTTTCTGCTTCCCTCCTAATCTTGGTTGTATCAAGATATTTTTAAAACAAGTTCATAGCCCTAGTACCTTCTCTCTGTTAATTTTTCCTATTTATCTAGTATATAGTTTGCTTTGCATTTATTTGTTTGCGTGTTGTCTCCCCTATTTGATTGTAAGCTCCTTAAGAGCAAGGACTGCCTTCTATTTTTGTATCCCCAGAACTTAGCACAGTGCCTGGCACAGTGTAGATTCTTAATAAACATTTATTGAGTAATTATTTGAGTTAAAAAAAAAAACTCAGCACTAAGAACTTTTGAATAAAGGAATTGTGCTGTTGTTGTTCAGTTATGTCCAATTCTTCTTGACTCCATTTGTTTTGTTTTGTTTTTTGGCAAAGATACTGGAGTGATTTGCCATTTGCCTCTCCAGCTAATTTTACAGATAAGGAAATTGAGGTAAACAGTGACTCGTTCAGGGTCACACAGCTGAGTATCTAAGGTCAGATTTGAACTTAGGACAATGAGTCTTCTTGATTTCAGGTACAGAACTCCATCTACTGTGCCACCTAGCTGCCCTAGAAGGAACTATAGATTTTACTAAATTATCCAGTGTTTTCATATCTCAACAGAACCAGTTCAGTGAAAAACCAATATGCATATTACCACTGGAAATGTCCATACTCAAGTGACATACTTATTTTCTCCATATTTTTATGTTTATTGATATATTTGTATTTCTTGAACTCAAGTGCCAGCAGTAAATTGTTTTTCTTTTGTTATTCATCTACTAAAACAGGAAATTTTAAAAATTCTGACTAATGTTATTAGAACAAAGCAACGATAGTCTCTTTTATACCAGGTTCATTTATTAACATCATCACCTCTTCTGTTTGCTGTTATTCTCATCTGTTTAGGGGTATAAGTAGGTGAGACTCTTAACAGAAGGCAAGAGGCAGGAATCTCAGCTTATCTTGATGTTCTCTTCAGATGCACCAAAACAACTCTTAACACTTCAGGCGCAAAAATGAGCTAGTTTTGCCATTGAAGCAAAAGGAAATATAGAGTAGAAATATGGGAAATGAAGCTCAATTAAAAAATCTCTATGACCTATTTTCCATGTTTTTACTTTACTGTGGAGAATATTTATCTTAATAAGATTAATTTCAAAATTATATGATATTAAATTAAATTAAATTAAATTCAAAAGTCAAAATTATATGAGATATAAAATGCTACTATAGGGGCGGCTAGGTGTCGGAGTGAGTAGAGCGCTGGCCCTGGAGTCAGGAGGACCTGAGTTCGGATCTGGCTTCAAACACTTACACACAAAAACTAGCCGTGTGACCTTGGGCAAGTTACTTAACCCCAATTGCCCCCCAAAAAATGCTAGTATAAATATTTTATAGTTAATAATATTATGATTTTAATATTCTTCCTCAGGCCCTGTGAACATTCATTCACCATTATACCCAAAGATAGCTAAGCACTACCTTTAAGATAACCATAAAAATGAATACATAAATGCTGGAAAAGGTAGAATGACTTTCATAATTGGGATGTCTCTTTTTCATTCCAAGAAAATTGTCTCCAAATTGGCATTTGTGTTCATGCTGATTTGCTACCCAGTGGATTTTGAAAGCACATTATTTAACAACATGCAGGGACACTCGGAAAAGTAAAGGTCTTATGAGTCACTTAATCCCCCTATCATTCCTTGGAGCTTGATTAGTATTGTTATCTTAAACTGAGAGATGAAGATAGGCAAATCATGTTGTTGTTTGGGAAGTCAATTTACTCACAGACAGGCAGGTTTGATTCTAGACTTTATTATACCCAACTTCACCTCCTAAATAGGTCTATATAACCTCTATTTCTGCCTACTTGCAAAGTTCAATACTAGTGGAGCAAGTGGATACTAAAGGGAACCTAGGGACACAGTGTATAGAGTGCTGAGCTGAAGTCAGGAGGATTCATCTTTCTGAGCCTCAGACACTTGCTAGCTGTCTGACTAGTCACTTGTCACTAGTGTGACCCTGAGCAAGTCACTTAACCCAGTTTGCCTCCATTCCTCAACTATAAAATGAGCTAGAAAAGGAAATGGCAAACCACTCCAATATCTTTAGCAAAAAAAAAAAAAAAAACAAATTGGGGTCATAAAGAGTCTAAAATGATTGAACAGCATGAGTAGAACAAGGTTAGACCTTTGCCTTTTCAATAGCAGTCTGTATGTACATATTTATAGTCATTATATAGTCTTAGGTGCTTGTAACACTACATTGGAAAGTCATGGAAAATATGGCATGTGTGGAATTAGGTAAAGAAATTGTACACTTTAAGTGTACACTTTAAAAAATTACTACCAGAATTCCTGCTTTGGATGGACCAAAGCATGAAGGAAAACATCATTTGTCACATTGGTATAGGAAATACAATTTTCATAGTATTTATAAATGCACATACATTTGAGATTATATAGACAGTATTCCTAAGGAAGGGAGGAGAGAACAGAACAGAAGGGGCAATAGAAAGAGGAAGGAAAAGAGAAGAGCAGAGGAGAGAAGAACTAATTTTGTGTATGATTACTTCTCTGTGCTTGTAGCATCCAACTATTTAATTTAAAGTTTCTGGGATTTAAAATGCTCTGAGTGTCAAAAGTATAAAATAAATCAACATTGATGTAACAAAGCAAGTCAGAAAATGAGAAAAAATGGCTATTTCAAGATCAACTGTTCCACAGAGTACAGTACATGCTGGTAGTCTTCAGAACACCATACATTAACTAGCATAAGCACTGAAAAAATCCTGACAGTCAATACATATCAAAAAGAATCCCGGGGGACTGCTGTGTTGTGATACTTCTATAAGTAAGAATTCCTCAATCACATCCAAGATCACTTATAGTATTGGTCACAACAAGAAAGAAAACAGGAAGAGGCCTTAAGTATCAAGTTTTTAACACCCATACTACTTGAAACAATGTCAAAGCAATCCTTCCTTTACTATGTAATGCTGAGTATATTATGACTGAGCATATACAACCAGAGAAGAGCTCTATAGAGAGAGATGGAATGACATGTATGCCAAGTAAGGCTTAAGCCAAAAGACCTTATAGAAGAAATGTATCCTGCATACCACATAACACTCCTCTGATTTCTTCCAGTTCATGTTCACAAATAAACATGCAGATTCACTGATATTCCTGATCTTTTATCCAACACAAGGATGAGAGAGAGATTGTAGTGGTAGCACCAATAAGACTCAGCAACTAATTGAATGTGGAGAAGAGAAAAGCATCACAGATATGAACCTGGATAACCAGAAGAATGGTGGTGGACAATAGAAACCTGTATCTTCCAAAGTATGAAGCAAATCACATTGCATACAGCATCACCTATCTCTCTACCATATGGAAGGAGCTATATTTAACTATCATCTGTGTAGAACTGCAATTGTTCATGACATCTTGTCGAGGCCTGTGAGTTTTGACATGAACTTTCAAGGAGCTGAAAAACATTTTTATTTCAGGTTCTTGAATTGAGCCCATGCTCCGAGTTAATAAATAAATAAATGGGAGGTGGAGCCAAGATGGCGGAAAGGAAGCAGTAACCTCACTGAGCTCCTCTGTCACTAAGTCCAAAAGGGTAAATCTGAGCGGATTCCGGAGTGACGGAGCCCAGTGGAAGACAGAGTGTGGCAGAATCCAGCCCAGGAGGTTGCCCAGAGTGTCCGCACAGGTCGAGCACAGAGCGAGTGGGGTCTGCACAGCTCAGACCTAAGAGCAGGCAAGGAGGCTGCACCAGAGAGAGAAAAAGCCCCACCTGCAGACTTACCAAGGACGAATAGCAGTCATCTCGAAGAGGGAACGGATCATTGGAGCCAGGTAGGAGAGTCGGGCCCCCAGAGGAGAGAGTGGCTTCTCAGGCTGCATTCAGCCCCCAGCCTGGAAGTTTAGAAACTGCCTGCCTGTATAATACAGGGGATGGAATGGCAAAGTAAATTCTAGTTGCTCTGACCCTCCCATCCCTCCTTCATGAAGCATAAAACCCAAAAATAATTCTCCCACCCAGATTGAAATCCCAAGTTAATGGAAATAGCCTCAGGCTTGAGAATCTCCAAGAAAGGGTGTAACTGAGACAGCCAGGAATCTGAAGAGAAGAGAGGGAGGGGACCCAACTAGCCCCACCTCACCTCACCAACAAAAGCCTACTTATAGCCCAGGGGTATAGAAGCAGAAATCTGAAGTGGTCAGACTCATCCCCACCTACACATCTACATTCCTCACTGACTTCCCTGACTCAGCCATAAACTAGCCACCCAGAGGTATTCAAAGTCAAGGATCAGGCCCCAAACTCATAGCCTGAGACACTAAGAAACAGGAAGTCACAATGGGAAGGAAGGAAGCTGAAAAGGAGAAGGGGAAGGCAAGAAAGTCTATTCGAGCATACTATGCAGGGCAAGAACAACAAAACACACTGGACAATATAGACTCTCTGTCCACACCAGAGACCACAGAAGGAAACATGATCTGGTCTCAAGCCCAAATAGCATTCCTGGAGGAGCTTAAGAAAAATTTTAAAGACCAAATCAGGGAGGCAATGACCAACTTGGAAAAAAAATACCTCCCTAAAAAAGGAACTTCAAAAACTCACTGAAGACCATAATTCACTAAAAATTAGATACAATCAAACTGAAACTCAGAACTCTATGATGCAGCAGGAGTCAATCGAAAAAAACAAGATGATCGAAAAATTGCAAGAAAATGTAAAATATCTCACTGGAAAAATAACTGACCTAGAGAACAGATCCAGGAGAGACAACCTAAGAATTATTGGTCTACCAGAAAGCCATGATGAGAAAAGCAGTCTAGACAACATCCTCCAAGAGATTGTCAAAGAAAACTGTCCTGAGGTCCTGGAATCAGAAGATAAAATAGTTATTGATAGAATTCACCGGACTCCTCCTGAAAGAGATCCCAAACTGAAAACCCCAAGAAATATAGTAGCCAAATTCCAGAATTATAAGATTAAAGAAAAAATTCTACAAGCAGCCAAAAAGAAACAATTCAAATATCGAGGAACTACAGTTAGGATCACACAGGACCTAGCAGCTTCTACATTAAAAGAGCGGAGGGACTGGAATTTGATATTTCGTAGGGCAAGAGAGCTAGGACTACAACCAAGGATTAACTACCCGGCAAAACTGAGCATAATCTTTCAGGCAAGGAGATGGACGTTTAATGAAGTAAGGGACTTCCAGACTTTCCTAATGAAAAAGCCAGAGCTCAATGGAAAATTTGATCTCCAATTACAAGACTCCAGAAGAACATAAAAAGGTAAACAAGGGTAACATAGACTCACACATGCAGAAGTGCACACACCCACACCCACAAACACAAGCTCATTACCTGGGATGCAACAAGAGCAAAATGTTCACATCCCTATATGTGGAGCTGATAACTGTCAATATTTGAAATCTCTATGATTATCATGACCTGCAAAAGGGTTATACTTAGAGGGTGTGGGTATGAATGCACTAACATGGAGTCTAAAAAAAAAAAAGACTATTAAGGGGATCAATGGTACTGTAATGGGAAAAAGGAAAAGATGAGCTAGGAAAAGGTAAAATATGCCATCTGAAGAGGCATCAAAACACACTATAGAAGAAGGGAAAGTAAGAGGGAGAGGAACATCATGTAAACACTATTCTCACTGGTTCTGGTTCAAAGAAGGATCAAATTAATCAGTGAAGTTTAAGAATCTAACGTGAATAGACACATAAATTCATTAAATAGATGAACTGAAGGAGGGAGAGGAGCACTGTTTGAAATTTACTCTCATTGGTTTGGAATCAAACGGGGAGTAATTTACTCTGATAAGTATAAAAATTTATTGTGTCCTATAGATAGTGGGAGGGTAAAGGGGGGTGAAAAGGAGGAGACTAAAGGGAGGGATTATAAGGGAGGGAGATAGTAGTAAGGGGAGAGCGTAGGTTAAGAAGGGGGGTCACTGGGTGGGAACACTGAGGGAGGGGTCGGTCAAAAGGGAAAACTTCAAGGAGGGGAAGGGAGAAGGAATAAACAAAAACATAAACAGGGGAGGGAATAAGATGGAAGGGAAGAGACAGATAGTCATCATTACTGTGAATGTGAATGGGATGAACTCTCCCATAAAACAGAGGCGGATAGCAGAATGGATTAAAAACCATAATCCTACAATATGCTATCTTCAAGAAACACATTTGAAACAAAGGGATACCCACAGGGTAAAGGTAAAAGGTTGGAGTAAAATTTATTATGCCTCAGCTAAAGTAAAAAAAGCAGGGGTAGCAATACTTATCTCAGATAAAGCAAAAGCAAAAATAGATCTAATTAAAAGAGATAAGGAAGGAAACTATATCCTACTAAAAGGCGCCATTGAGAATGAAGCAATATCACTACTTAATATATATGCACCAAGTGGTACAGCATCTAAATTCCTAGAGGAGAAGTTAAAGGAATTAGAGGAAGAAATAGATAGCAAAACTATACTAGTGGGGACCTTAATCTTCCCCTCTCTGAACTCGATAAATCTAACCTCAAAATAAACAAGAAAGAAGTTAAGGAGGTGAATAGAATCTTAGAGAGACTAGATATGATGGATCTCTGGAGAAAACTGAATGGGGATAAAAAGGAATTCACTTTCTTCTCAGCAGTGCATGGTACATACTCAAAAATAGACCATGTACTAGGGCATAAAAACCTCACAATCCAGTGCAGAAAGGCAGAAATAGTAAGCGCATCATTCTCAGATCATGATGCAATAAAAACTATATGCAATAAAGGGCCATGGAAAGATAGACTAAAAACTAATTGGAAACTAAACAATTTAATCCTAAAAAATTGGTGGGTCAAAGAAGAAATTATATAAACAATCAATAATTTCATTCAAGAGAATGATAATAATGAAACAACATACCAAAATTTGTGGGATGCACTAAAGGCAGTTCTCAGGGGAAGTTTTATATCCCTGAGTGCATACTTAATTAAAGCAGAGAGAAGGGAGGTCAATGAATTGGACATGCAATTGAAAAAGCTAGAAAAGAACAAATTGAAAATCCCCAATTTAGTACTAAATTAGAAATATTGAAAACCAAAGGTGAGATTAATAAAATTGAAATTAAGAAAACCATTGAATTAATAAATAAAACTAATAGCTGATTTTATGAAAAAATCAACAAAATTGATAAACCCTTAGTCAATATGATAAAAAAAAAGAAAGAAGAAAACCAAATTATGAGTATCAAAAATAAAAAGGGTGAATCTACCTCCAATGAAGAGGAAATAAAAAAAATAATGAGGAATTACTTTTCCCAATTGTATGCACATAAATATGACAATCTTAGGGAAATGGATGAATATTTACAAAATCACAAATTGCCCAGATTAACTGAAGAGGAAGTGAATTACCTAAATAACCCCATCTCAGAAAAAGAAATCAAACAAGCCATCAATGAACTCCCTAGAAAAAAATCTCCAGGGCCAGATGGGTTCACTAGTGAATTCTATCAAACATTTAAAGAACAATTGATTCCAATACTCTACAAACTATTTGGGAAAATTAGCGAAGAAGGAGTCCTACCAAACTCTTTCTATGACACAAATATGGTACTGATTCCTAAATCAGGAAAAGATAAAACAGAGAAAGAAAATTATAGACCAATCTCCCTCATGAATTTAGATGCAAAAATTCTAAATAAAATATTAGCCAAAAGACTCCAACAACTTATCACAAAATAATACACCCTGATCAGGTAGGATTCATTCCAGGAATGCAAGGATGGTTTAATATTAGGAAAACCATCAATATAATTGAGCATATCAACAACAAAACTAGCAAAAACCACATGATCATCTCAATAGATGCAGAAAAGGCTTTCGACAAAGTACAACATCCATTCCTATTAAAAACACTAGAAAGTATAGGAATAAATGGAGCCTTCCTTAAAATAGTGGCTAGCATCTATCTAAAACCATCAGCAAGTATTATATGCAATGGGGATAAACTAGAAGCCTTTCCAATAAGATCAGGAGTGAAACAAGGGTGTCCACTATCACCCCTCTTATTCAATCTGGTGCTAGAAACGTTAGCAGTAGCAATTAGAGAAGAAAAAGAAATCAAAGGAATCAAATTAGGCAAAGAAGTGACCAAGCTGTCACTCTTTGCAGATGATATGATGATATACTTAGAGAATCCTAGAAAATCAAGTAAAAAACTACTTGAGACAATAAATAAATTTGGCAAAGTTGCAGGATATAAAATAAACCCACATAAATCCTTGGCATTCCTGTACATCTCTAATGAAACTCAACAGCAAGAGATAGAAAGAGAAATCCCATTTAAAGTCACTGTAGACATTATAAAACATTTGGGAATCTACTTGCCAAAACAAACCCAGAATCTATATGATCACAACTACAAAACGCTTCTCACACAAATAAAAACAGATCTAAATAGTTGGAAAAATATCAATTGTTCGTGGCTGGGTCGAGCTAATATAATAAAAATGACAATTTTACCCAAACTAAATTATATATTTAGTGCCATTCCAATCAATTTACCAAAAAACTACTTTGTAGAGTTAGAGAAAATAATAACAAAATTCATTTGGAAAAACAAAAGGTCTAGAATATCAAGGGAATTAATGAAAAGAAATGCTAGGGAAGGTGGACTAGCTATGCCAGATCTTAATCTGTATTATACAGCAGCAGTCATCAAAACTGCTTGGTACTGGCAGAGGTGTACAGTAGTGGATCAATGGAATAGATTAGTTGCAGGAGACCCAGCAGTTAATGAATATAGCAATCTATTGTTCGATAAACCCAAAGACCCCAGTTTTTGGGATAAGAATGCACTATTTGACAAAAACTGCTGAGAAAACTGGAATACAGTATGGCAGAAACTGGGCATAGATTACTATCTAACACCATATACCAAAATCAAGTCTAAATGGGTGCATGATCTAGGTGTAAAGGATGATACTGTAAGCAATTTGGGAAAGCAAGGAATAGTTTACCTGACAGATCTGTGGAGAGGGGAAGATTTTAGGACCAAACAAGAATTAGAGAGCATCATAAAATGCAAAATGGATAATTTTGATTACATTACATTGAAAAGCTTCTGCACAAACAAAGCCAATGTAACCAAGATCAAGAGGGAGGTGGGAAATTGGGAAAGAATTTTTACAACTTGTGTCCCTGATAAAGGACTCATTTCTAAAATTTAGAGCGAATTGAGCCAAATCTATATGAATACAAGTCACTCCTCAATTGATAAATGGTCAAAGGATATGAACAAGCAGTTTTCAGAGAAAGAAATTAAAGATATCTATAAGCATATGAAGAAATGCTCTAAATCACTATTAATTAGAGAAATGCAAATCAAAACAACTCTGAGATACCACATCTTTCCAGTCAGATTGGCTAAGATGACAAAACAAGAAAGTGACAAATGCTGGAGAGGATGTGGGCAAATTGGAACGCTAATACATGCTGGTGGAGTTGTGAACTTATCCAACCATTCTGGAGAGCAATCTGGAATTATGCCCAAAAGATTATAAATAATTTCATACCCTTTGACCCAGCCATACCACTTCTAGGGTTATATCCCAAAGAGATCATAGTAGTGGGAGGAAGAACCATATGTACAAAAATATTTTTAGCAGCCCTTTTTGTGGTTGCAAAGAATTGGAAACTAAAGGGGTGCCCATCAATTGGGGAATGGCTAAACAAGTTGTGGCATATGAATGTAATGGAATTTTATTGTGCTATAAGAAACGAGGAGGTGACGGATTTCATAATTACCTGGAGAGACTTATACAAACTGATGCTGAGTGAGAAGAGCAGAATCAGAAGAAATTTGTATACAATCACAGACATACCATATCTGTGATGACCAACTATGACAGACTGGACTCTTTTCAGCAATGCAGTGATATAAGTTAATCCCGAATGACTCAAGAAAGTGAGAAATGTGCCATCCAGAGATATAACTAGAAAGAACTGAGCCTGAATACTGATGGAAGCAAACTAAATGATCTTGTTCTTCTCATTGTTTGGTTTTACTTCTTCCTTACCATCTTTCATCCCACCTAGTACAATATGCCTTTGTAATTGGAATAATGTTTAATATGAATGCATTTGCAGACCCTATACTGTATTATATGCTGTCATGAGGGGAGGGGGGAGGGAAGTAAAGGAAATTTGAAAATCAAGGAACTATGGAATTGAATCTTTTAACTGAAACTAAACTAATAAATTAATTTAAAATAAATAAATAAATAAATGTATAAATAAATGAAAAAAAAATAAATGTTGAAAAAACTCTTTTAGCAGACATTTTTAGTGAGGGGTGGAGAACTCCAGAGCAACTTACATATAAGTAACTTAATAGTTGTGAAACCATCATCATGAAATTGTGATGTATCTTCAACTTTTTTAGAAGTATCACAAGCATATCTCCTTACATCCCTTTCCTAATAAAATTCCATTCAAAAATGTTTTTAGTTCCTCCTATATGTTCAGAGGTTTTGTGACTATCATCCACCACTCATCATACAACTGCTTCATCACTCACAAAATAATATTGATAGCATCTCAGTTTATGTGTACTCATGAAGCAGGGCCAAAGTCCCTAAAAGTGGTCTAAACATAAATAATTGGTCTATTAAGGGGTCCTTAGAATAACACCAGCTCCAGAACCCAGAAAAGAGAGTGGAAGTTTACTGAGAATCAAACTGCTTCAGAGTGAGGACAGATCTTGCTTTATATAACTGACCCAGTTTGGTAGCCCCAGGGAAGAAGCAGTTCTAGAGCAGCAGGCTTAGACACAACTCAAATATCAAATGTACACTAGGGGTTCAGTTCCTGTACCATTTCATTAGAGGAATTTAGGCTCATTCAAATTCCCAGAAAGGAAGCTATCAGCAGATTTAGTCTTTCACAGAAGCATCAAAACAGCATCTGAAGAATAAAGGAATTATATGGATTGTATGGTTGTTAAAATATAAGAGCATAGAGCAAAACTTTTCCAAGTAATCCTATTTATGCTAGTGACATCCCTAATTTATTCAATTTCCAGTATTAAAAATCTTGGTATCATCAATAAAGTTTTCTTCTCATCTCTGATAAACTTTCATCAATTTACATTATAGATTAACAGTTAATTAAATTATTATTAAATTGTTTCCCTTTTCTTATTATGACCTTGAAAAACAGTCAAAAACATTTCCATATACAAAGAAGACTGCATGTGAAACTCCAAATTTCCACTAAATACATGTTTTTTAATTATGTATGTATGTATGTATTTGTTTGTTTGTTTGTTTGTTTGTTGCTTTTGGAGGGCAATTAGGGTCAATTGATTTGCCCAAGGTCACACAGCTAGTTTTGTGAGTGTTTGTGTGTGTGTGTGTGTGTGTGTGTGTGTGTGTGTGTGTTAATTGTCTGAGGCCAGATTTGAACTCCAGTCCTCCTGACTCCAGGGCCAATCCTCTATTCACTATTCTAGCCACTCCTTTATTTTTTGTATATCTCAAATTTAAATTGGTGCTTACAAAACTTCCCTGATTGTCTGTAGCCACTTTGAATTTTTTCTGCTTTCTTGGCTTCATTGTTTATTAACACACTGATGATCTTTTCTTTTTTTTAAATATTCCCATCAGTCTCTCTATACTCTTCTCCACATCTATCCTTTCTTCTCCCAAAATAAAAGCTCTCCCTTGTAACAAATAGATGAACCTCACGTAAAACAAAGTCATGTTGGTCACATCTAAAAATCTTTGTTTCATTCTCTTGTTCATAAACCAAGAATTCAGTAAGCAGCTATTATGCATCCATCATTATACCAATAACAAATAGTATAAATGAATAACCGTTACCCATAAAAAAAACTTTACATTGCATTGGGGGAAACAATTTAAGGGCAGATAGGAGGGACCAGATCTCAGAGAATAGACAATATATTTTGCCACTTTCCAATCCTCATGGAGTTTGGGTAATTCCTTTCCAGAAATACATGAGGAAAGAGTCTTTTGCCTCCTACTTTAGGAAAGATATAAATACCTTCTGACTGTTTTCTGCCCTTCTGTTTAATGGTGATGAAAAGTATTTTACTTGACTGCAGCTCCAGGGTCACAAATACAAGAAGTTCTCTCTGTGTCTCTCTGTCTCTGTCTCTCTGTCTCTCTCTCTGTCTCTCTCTCTCTCTGTCTCTGTCTCTGTCTCTCTCTCTCTCTCTGTCTCTCTGTCTCTGTCTCTCTCTCTGTCTCTGTCTCTCTCTCTCTGTCTCTCTCTCTCTCTCTCTCTCTCTCTCTCTCTCTCTCTCTCTCTGTCTCTCTCTCTCTCTCTGTCTCTCTCTCTCTCTCTCTGTCTCTGTCTCTGTCTCTCTCTCTCTCTCTCTCTCTCTCTCTCTCTCTCTCTCTCTCTCTTTCTCTCCTTTCGGTCTTCTTTTTCTTTGTTGATCTTAGGTGAACAAGTATCAAAAACAGTATCAAAAGAGAATCAAATCTTCCCTCAGCAAATGGAATCAGAAGAAGTAGTCCCTGAGAATAGTGAGGAGCCAGCCTTGAGGATCAACCTGCTTGACCCAGTCTAGCAGTGAATTAAACTGGCATCTACAACACCATGTCCTACAAGTAAGAAGGTAACACAATCATCAGCTGTGTCACACCCAGAAGCAACATTGATAGGAGTAACATTTGGTAGCAATCATTTAAGTCTGAGTCCACTTTCTCCAGGGACTGAGATGTGTGCAGAGACAAGTATGTTCCTGGTTTGGATGCTGTTATACTTCAATCTTTGTTATATCTCCTCAGTAAATATTCTTTTGTAAAAGCTAATTGATGTTAATTGTTTAAATGATATTAAGATTCGTTGTTCAGTCATGTCCAACTCTTTGTGACTTCATCTGGGATATTCTTGGCAAAGATACTAGAAATGATTTGCCACATCCTTCTCCAGTTCATTTTACAGATAAGGAGATTGAAGCAAACAAAGTTAAGTGACTTGCCCAGGGTCACAGAGCTAGTGAGATCAGATTTGAACTAAAAAAAATTAATAATAATAATGACTTTTCCTGACTCCAGGCTTAACAGTCTATCCACTGCTCCACCTAGTGCCCATATTAAAGAGATATTACCTGGTAACTGATATGGGAGAAAACACATTGAATAGGACACATAAGCAATGAATCCCCCAAATATCTCAAAGTTACTCCCTGGACCCTGAGGGTGAGACAAGTAGTTGAGATCTGTGGAACAGACTTGCTAATCCAAATGTGGATGGGGAGAGGGAACCAGATTTTCAACACTATACAGAAAGACAGAGAGAGAGAGAGAGAGAGAGAGAGAGAGAGAATATATATGTATATTGTATGAGTGTGTGTATACAGAATATATGGGTGCATATCTACCCATATCAGGGAAGCTAGTTGGGATACAGCTCCAGGACTGGAGTCAAGAAGACTCATCTTCCTGAGTTTAAATCTGGCCTCAAACACTTACTAGCTGTGTAACCCTCGGCAAATCACTTAATCCTGTCTGCCTCAGTTTCCTCATGTGTAAAATGAGCTGTAGAAAAGAATAGCAAACCACATGAGTATCTTTGCCAAGAAAACACCACATGAGGTATGGAGGTACAAAGAGTCAGACATGACTGAAAATGACTAAACAAAAACAACATATATGAGTGCTCTTTTTTTTAAGGATTTTCTCCCTTTCTCACTCAGGCTGGAAATTTTGTATCTAATCATGGGCCTGATCCCAGTACTGAAATTTGATCTGTCCTAGTTCTGAACTGAGTCATTTTGCTCCCTTCTTAGGCAACCTAATGGCCTCTTTCCCTCCCATTCTGGGAGCTTTCCATTAATGCTGTACTTGGTGAGGATACCTAATTGGCAGTTCAGAACTCCTAAGCTGAAGATATCCATCAGTTTTAGCCTCCCTGAAAGCAAGGATTATAAGCTTAAGCTGCATCTTAAGTACAGAAAAGGTGGAGATCAGGAGAGTGCTTTTTTTAGTCATGGGGGATCAGCCATACAAATAAGACATAGAAGATGAAGTGTTATGTTACAGAGTGAAGAAAAGAGGAACATATAATGAGACTGGAAAGATAAGTTGGATCAAAGATGTTAAGGACTTAAAAAACTAAACAGAGAAATTTATGTCTGATTTTAGAAGCAATAGGGAACCACTGTAAAAGGGAGAAATCATGATTGATCATGGAATGCTCTTCTTCATCTGCAACTACTGGCTTTCTTGGATTTCTTTAATCCCAACTAAAGTCCTACCTTCCCAAACTCTCAATTACATATCTGTTTTCTAGTTGCTTTCCCAATAGATTGTAAACTACTTGAATGTGGGGACTATCTTTTGCCTCTTTTTAGCATTCCCTGTACTCAGCACAATGCCTGCTACATAGGCATTGTATTTAATTAATGTTTATTGACTGACTTACTAATGTCATCATTGTTCATTGGTCTGAAATTCTTTGCTCTGAAACCTTTCATTGCTTTTTGCTTTTATAATGTTGTAATAAATGTTTTCTTTACTCAGCTTATTTACTCTGCATCACATATCAAAGGTTCTGGGAGATTTTTTAATCCAGGGGTAGAGCCAAGATGGTGGAGTGAAAGTAGGGACTCACCTGGACTCTCCCCTAAACCTCTTCAAACACATTTGAAAAGTGACTCTAAAAACATTCTAAAGCAGAAGAACCCACAAAGAGACAGAGTGAAGCAGATTTCCAGACCAAGACAACCTGGAAGGTCAATAATAAGGATATGTTGCACCAGGCTGAGAGAGGAGGGCAGTCTATCCTAGGCCTCACCACCACAGACACAAACCCAGAAAAGCCAGAGCAGACCCTGGGGAGCTGAATCGCTAGAAGAAGTGGTGGTCTCCAGACTATTCAGCCCACAGACACCATAGACAACTTAAAAGGTCAGCAGGAGAGGTCTGTTAGAACTGGGTGAGAGAGAAGTGAAGTCCAGTTCAAGTTATGCCAATACAGTGACAGCAAAATCCTGAAATAGTGATGCCAGCAGAAAGATGAGGTGCAGCACTATTTTAGCTCAGGAGGCAAGGGGAAATAAGGGAAAGGTCTCTCTTGCTGTGGCTAGAAGAGATCAGTACAGGATGGGAGGCATCCCAGTCAGCCAGCAGCAAACCCCACATCAGTAAACCAGTGGGAGATCCTGGGTCTTAAGGTTATAGGGCAGGCAAGTGCCAACACCAAGCACACACCAGACACCACCACCAGCTCCAGCTCAGCACCAGGTAAGCTACTAGACTCCAGCTGCCAACACCTAAGGCTCCAGTAACCAGACCTGCTAGTCCCCAGAAAAAGAAGCCTGAGACAGTGTGCCCTGTTCCCTGAAAGTAAAGATGAACTTTAAAAGACAGGAAAAAAGAAAAAAATGTGGATAAAAAACAACAAAGAAAAGCCATGACTGTAGAGGTGTATCTTGGTGAGAGGGAAGATTAAAACTCAATTTCAGGAGAGGACAACATTATCATTATACTGACATATGAAGTCTCAAAGTAGAATATGAACTGGTCTCAAGTCTAAAAAGCTTTCTTGGAAGACCTCAGGAGGGATTTTAAAAGTCAAATAAGAGAGGTAGAAGAAAATTTGAACAGGTTCTTTAAAAATACAATCAACAAAAAATACACCAAAGAAAACAACCCCTTAAAAGACGATAGGCCAAATGGAAAAGGAGATTCAAAAATTAACTCAAGAAAATAATTGCTTAAAAATTAGAATTGGGCAAGTGGAAGCTAATGACTCTTATGAGACATCAAGAATTAGTCCAAAATATTAAAGGAATGAAAAAATAGAAGAAAAAGTAAAATACCTCATTGGAAAAACCTCTGGAAAATAGATCCAGGTGAGATCATTCAATAATTATTGGTCTACCTGAAAACCATGACCAAAAAATAGCCTGGACAGCATCTTTCAAGAAATAATCAAGGGAAACCACCCTGAGGTCCTAGAACCAGAAGGTAAAATAGTCATTGAAAGAACCCAGCAGCCAACTCCTGAAAGAGATCCCAAATTGAAAATGCCAAGGAATACTGAAGACAAATTCCAGAATTAACAGGTGAAGGAGAAAATGCCACAAGCAACCAGAAAGAAACAATTTAAATACCATGGAAACACAGTCAGGATTATGCAGGACCTCGAAGCTTCTACACTAAAAGATTGAAGGGCTTAGAATTTGATGTTCCAAGGAGTGGCTAGGTTGCACAGTGAATAGAGCACCAGCCCTGTGAGTTAGAAAGACCTGTGTTCAAATCCGGCCTCAGACACTTAACATTTATTATCTGTGCAACCTTGGGCATGTCAATTAAACCCCAACTGCCCAGCCTTCCTTCCTCCAAAAAGCAAAAAAAAAAAAAATTATTATATTCCATAAGGCAAAGGAGCTTGAATTACAACCAAGGACCAACTACCCAGAGAAACTGAGCATAAGCTTTCAGGGGAAGAAATAGACATCCAATGAAATAAGAGGCTTCCAGGCTTTCCTGATAGAAAAAACAGAGCTCAGCAGAAAATTTGATCTTCAAATACAAGCCTCAAAAGAGACATAAAAAGTAAACAGGAAAGGGAAAAAGAAAAACCATTATTCAATAAGAGCAAACTGTTTACATCCCTACATGGGAAGATTTTACTTATAACTATTGACAACTGCATCTTTATTACAACATTTAGAAGATACACATAGATAGAGGGGGTAGGTTTAAGGAGATTTTGATGTGATGATTAAAAAAATAACTAAGTGGTGCAAGGGGATTGTAATGGGAGAAGAGGAAAGGAGGAGGCAGAAAAGAGTCAATTATATAACATGAAGGTGGATAAAGATGTACTGCAATAGAGGGAAAGGCGGGAGGTGGGAGCATTGTTTGAACCTTCATTGGATTTGACTCAAGGATAGAATAGCATAGTTAGGTATAGAAATCTAACATTCTATAAACAGTAAGAGAGGAAAGAGGAAAGAAAAGGAAGAGGGCATATTGAGGGAGGTAGTGGGCAAAAGATTTCTTTAATGCATCCCACTGGTTATTTCAGATAGTCTAATACTGCTCTATTAAATAATATACCAGGGGTGAAGCCAAGATGGCAGAGTAAAAGCAGGAACTTGCTTGAGCTCCCACTCCAATTCCAATACCTGTAAAAAATGACTCTAAACAAATTTCAGTGTGACAGAACAAAAAAGTGACAGAGAGAAACAAATCTCCTCCTGAAGGCAACCTGGCAGGCCTACAGAAAGGGTCTATCACACTGGGCTGGGCGCAGAGTGCAGCCCTGCTTGGGCTGTGCCATCCCAGACCAGCAATTCAGACTGTCCAGAGCAGACTTCAGGAGAGTTAATCACTGGCAACTCTGTTGGTTTTCAGACTTCTCAATCCATAAACACCAAAGAGAAAATAAATGGTCAGTGGTGAATCACTGTTGATGCTGGGTGAGAGAAAAGCCCAGTCTGATCCTTGCCCCTAGGGTGGCAGAGGTGGTAGCAGTTACAGCTGCTGTGAGAAGAGTTGCTTCCAGAGCTCTAGGACCACAAATTGTGGGGGGAGGGGGAATCAAGTGGCTATCCAGAGCATAATTGCAGGATTCTCTTACTTTTCACTGCTTGGATCTGTGTCACAGTCTTAGGTAGCAGTCATGGGGTGAGGAGTGCTGGTGTGGCAGGGCTTGTGGAGGGTGTGGAAAGGAAGTTCTCCTCACAGTTATGAGGTAGTTGCCAAGACATAGCTCTGCCAATAGCAGTAAAAAAAAAACCCAGAAATTTGGGATACAGTACTCTCCACTCTGGAAGCAAAGTTCTATGATGGCAAAGAGCTCAGAAGTCAAGAAATTGACTGGCAAGATGAGCAAACAGAAGAAGGAAAACCATACTATACAATTGTTTTTTTTTTTTTGTGACAAAGACAATAAATAAGATGTGCAGGCATTGGGGCACAGAGATTCACCTTGCTCTAATGGAAAAGTCAAAGGGGGTATGGGAGAAGATATGGGAGAGAGAAGATTGGATGAGGGGATATCTTGTGGGACTGCTATTCTGGGATGGTGGGTAGGGGAAAAATGGGGAAAAATTGTAACTCAAAATCTGGCAGAAATGAATGATGTAAACCAGAAGTTAATAAAGCATTTGTTAAAAAAAATTCACCAATCACCTCTTTAAAAAAGATCATGAAAAGAAATTCCTAAGAATATTATAGCCAAAGTCCAGGGTTCCCAGGTCAAGGAGAAAATATTACCAGCTATCAGGAATAAACAATCTGAGTATTGTGAAAACACAATCAGGATAACACAAGATCTAGCAGCTTCTACATTAAGGGATAAAGGGGCTTGTAATATGATATTCTGGAGGTCAAAGAATCTAGGATTAAAACCAAATAATCACCTATCCAGCAAAACTAAGTATAATACTTCAGGGGGAATGGTAGCTATTCAATAAAATAGAGGACTTTCAAGCATTCTTGATGAAAAGACCAGAGTTGAAAAGAAAATTTGAATTTCAAATAAAAGAAGCAAGAGAAGAATGAAAAGGTAAACAGAAAAGAGAAATCATAAGGAACATATTAAAGTTGAAATATTTACAATCCTACGTGTAAAAATGATAATTGTAATGCATAAGACTTTTCTCAGTATGAGGATAGTTGAAAGGAATGTGTGTGTGTGTGTGTGTGTGTGTGTGTGTGTGTGTGTATAAAACATAAAATTAAGAGGTGTGAGAGAAATAAATTGGGAGAAGGGGAGAGATAGAATGGGGTGGATTATCTCACATAAAGGAGGCAGAAGAAGGCTGTTCCAGTGGAGGGGAAGAGAAGAAAGGGGAAAGGGAATGAGTCGATCTTTCTCTCATTGGATTTGGCTTAAGGAAGGAATAACACTAAATTGAGTATCTTACCTACAGGAAAGTAGGGGGAACGGGGATAAAAGGAGGATGGTAGAAGGTAGAGCAGATCGGGGAAAGGGATACTCAGAAGCAAACACTTTTGAAAAGGGACAGGGTCAAAGGAGAAAATAGAATAAATGGGGAGCAGGATAGTATGGAGATAAATAAAATTTTTTATACAACTACACATGTATAACCTATATTGAACTGCTTGAATTCCCAGTGGGGGTTGGTGTAGCAGCAAACACCCCAACATCCCCAGGGTGGCTGCCAACACAGATTCTTAGATCTGTTTTTCTAAAGGCAAGCAACTCAAAGTGGGTTAACAAGCTTACTTTAATCAAACAAACATATATTACCTAGTTCAGGGGGAAAAGGTCAGTACCCTGAACTTTAAAGTATACAGACAGAATCTATAACATAGAGAAACAAACAGATCAAGCAGACAGGCTTCCAAACTGTCCAACCATTACATCAATACCAAATCAGAGTTACCAGAGAGGGAAGCATTAACATCTGGCTTTTCAAAGCCAGGGGGCTCTCAACGACTGCCCAGAGTCTCATCTGGTCAAATCATATAACACTTCTCAAAGTGAGCCCCAAAGCAAAGCCTCACATCAGGGATTATATAGCCTTCTCCTGGGTCAGAGAATGTAACCACCCCATTGACCCACTGCCCAATCACACACATTCCTGAAAACCAAGCCTCCTGCCACAGGCTCCATGTGACCACATTCAGCCTATTAGGGGGCACAGAGTATATTTTTAAATCAAGGAAGGTTCTCAGAGTCTCTTAAGCCCATCAAAGGGCCTAGGGGTAGGGAAGATCTTTATATTTGCATTTCCATTACATTTGGTGAGGAGGGGAGAAGAGAGAGAATCTGGAACTTAAAGTTTTAAAAACAAATGTTAGAAATATTGTTTTTACATGCAAGCAGGAAATGATATACAAGCAATGGAGTATAGAAATTCATTCTGCCCTACAAGAAAGTAACGGGGGGTGTGGGGGGATGTAAGAGAGGGCATACTGAAGGAAGGGGTATTCAGTATGCTTGCCAACTTGAGGTGGGAGGGCAGGGGAGAGATAAGGAAAAAATTTGTAACTCAAAATCTTATGGAAATGAATGCTGGAAACTAAAAGAAAGAAAGAAAGTAATAATTATAATAAACCAGATTGTGTTCATCCTTCCACCACTTTAAGGGTACCTGCTTTGTTTTTAGTTCTTTGCTACAACAAAAATTAATTCTACAAATTCTACAAATATGTTTACACCTATGAATATTTTCCCTCTTTCTTTGATCTTTTTTAAATATGTTTAGTAGTGGCATGGCTGGATCAAAACTATGCAGTTTTGTGACTTTGCATAAACAGTTTTGAATTAGAGGGACCATAACCCAACTCCTCACAGAGTGGATTAATTTCCCTGTCCCTCTTCTCCTTGCTCTCTCCCATAATTATCATTTTCTTTTATGTCATTATTGCCAGTCTTATGAATATCAGATGGAAAGTCAAAGTTATTTTTAATTTGTATTTTTTATTGAAATCAGAAATTTAAAACATTTTTTCATGTTTGGTGAGAGCTGGTAGTTCTTCTTTTGAAAACTACCTATTTATATCTTTTGTTCGTTTATTTATTGGAAAAGAGCTTTGTGGGGCAGCCAGGTGGAGCAGTGAGTAGAGCATCGGCCCTGGAGTCAGAAGGACCTGAGTTCGGATCCGACCTCAGACACTTACACACACAAAAAAAAAAAAACCTAGCCGTGTGATCTTGGGCAAGTTACTTAACCCCAATGGCCCTCCAAAAAAAAAAGCAAAAAAAAAAAAAGGAAAAGAGCTTTGTTCATATATATTCATATATATCTTGGATATCAGACCTTTATGAGAGAAATTTGCTGCAGATTTGTCTACTGATAAATCTTTCCTTCTAATACTAATTTCATTAATTTTATTTATATAAAAACATTTTAATATCATGTAAACAAAATTGACTAATTTTTCTCATGTGATTTTTTGTTCTACCCCTTATTTAATAAAAAAAAAATATATCTTCCCCTCTCCATAGTTGTGAAAGATATATTCCTCCCTGCTCTTCTAATTTGTTATATCTTTTTATAGAGAGGCCTTGCATTAATTTTGAGTTTGTTGTGTTGCATGTGAGAACTTAGCAGAACCAAATTGCTGTCAGATTTATTTTCATTTCTCTCAGTAGTTTTTTTTTTTTTTACCCTAGTAGTTGGAATCCTTGAGTTTATCAAACAATTCACTGTTATGTTTTTGGTCTTTTTTTACCTAATCTATTCAACTGATCAACTCTCATATTTTTAACTGGTACCAAATAGTTTTGTGATTACTACTTCTTACTGTAATTTAAATCTCTCTCACTCACACATACATGCACACAAGCACACACCCACGCACATATACACATGCTAATTTGAGTGGGATTTTGCAGATACTAAAGGAAGTTAGGTGACACAGCGGATACAGTACCAGCCCTAGGGTTGTCAACTTAAGCCTGTTTGCCTCAGTTCCTCATCTGTAAACCACTCCAGTATCTTTGCTAAAAAAAAAAAAAAACACAAATGGGGTCACAACGAGTCATACATGACTGAGAACAATTGAGCAGACTTTGCTGATACACTTAGTGCAAGTCTTCTGGAGGTTGTAATCAAGTTGAACAAAATGCTTTTACCTCTGTAGTTCCCTAGATAAGTATCTAGAAATGTGACTACGAGCCATTATTCCCTAAGGCTTTCCATTCTTATTTGGGTGAGTAAATATTTAACTGCAGGGAGGACAAAATGGGGGTTGATAAGGGTAACTCTAATTCAATTTGATTTTTCCACATTAATTTGGTAATATTTTGACATATGGATCTTTGTGTCAGTGGATCTACAGAGCACCTACCATAAAGGTAGATGGAATAATTTTATGTATCTTTCCCTCTTATTTGTTCCAAGATACTAGAATTTCCTTGAAGATCACTGGTTACTTGAATGAGGGGACCAGACTCTTAGAAGTACCCAGCAGCCCCCGTTATCTATCTATCTTCTTCCCTCTCTTTCTCCCTTGGACTTTAGAGCCAGAGTGCAATGAGGTGGGCCTTTTTTGTGCAGGGAAAGTAAGTTAAGAAAAAAAATCATTCATTAACTTTCTTTTGTTTCCTTCTTTAAAAAGCAGGGGTAGGGGGGCAGAGCCAAGATGGCGGAGTAGAAACAGCTCATCCAAGCCTCTCTGCCCCCAGATTCTCCACAAACTATGTAAAAAAAGACTCTGAACAACTTCTGGAGCCCCAGCACCCACAGAACGACACAGAAAAGCTAACCTCCCGCTGAGGACAGCCCAGGAGCCCTGCAGGAAGGACCAGCGCAGCGGTCTGAGAGCCAGCAGCTCGCAGAGCGCAGAGTGAAGGAGCCGAGCCCAGCTGAGCCTAGGTCCACTTGAGCCGAGGTATTAGCCCCAGGGCGGCAGGGGCAGCAGCCGGCTGGAGGAACCCCAGAACACCAGGAGACTCCAGAATTATCAACATAGACTTGCCTAGGACAAAGTAAGAGGTTAGTGTCCTATGGACTTTGGGACCTGTATTTGGGGAATGCGTCAGCTCCCTCCCCTGGGGCTAGAAGCCGCTGAGGAGACACGCCATTTTGTAGTTTTCAGAGGCAGCTCTGGCTCCCAGCCTACAAATCGTGGGGAGATCCAGCAATCAGTCTTGGGGGGTAATCGCTCTTGCTTTAACCTCCCTGGATCTGGATTGTGATCTAGGGTGGAAGTTGTGGGTGGGTTTACAGCTTGCCAGAAACGGAAGTTGCCCCCCACACGTTCAGGACGAAAATTCCTCTATCTGGCCTTAAAGCCATAGTGTGGCAACAAGCCCAAAAGTCAAGTAATTAAGTGGCAACATGCCAAGGCAAAGGAAACAGAAAAATGCAACCCTAGACTCCTATTTTGGGGGCATAGAGAGGGAAAAGGACTGTAAGGTCAGAAGTCCTGCTCCAAAAGCCCCAGGGGAAAACATGAGTGGGTTGCAGGCCATAGAGCACCTTAAGAAGGACTTTAAAAATCAAATAAGAGAAGTGGAGGAAAAATTAGAAAGAGAAATGAGAAGGATGCAGGAAAAGTATGAAATGAGGGTCAACAGCCTGACTGAGGAAAACAACACCTTAAAAAATAGACTAACTCAAATGGCAAAGGAGGCCCAAAAGGGCAATGAGGAGAAGAATGCCTTAAAAAGTCGAATTTGCCAGATGGAAAAGAATCTCAAAAGTTCACTGAGGAGATTCATTCCTTCAGAGTTAGACTGGAGCAAATGGAAGCTAGTGACTTTATGAGAAATCAAGATGCTGTTAAGCAGATCCAAACAAACGAGATTAGAAGGCAAATTGAAATATCTCATGGGAAAAACCACTGACCTGGAGAATAGATCCAGGAGAGACAATCTAAAAATTATTGGACTACCTGAAAGCCATGATCAAGGAAAGAACCTAGAAATCACCCTGCAAGAAATTCTCAAGGAAAACTGCCCTGATGTTTTAGATCCAGAAGGCAAAATAGAGGTTGAAAGAATCCACCAATCACCTCCTGAAAAAGATCCCAAAAAGAAAACTCCCAGAAATATTATAGCCAGGTTCCAGAATCCCCAGATCAAGGAGAAAATACTCCAAGCAGCCAGAAAGAAACAATTTCAATATTGTAGAAACACAATCAGAATAGCACAGGACCTAGCAGCATCTACACTGAGGGATTGTAGGGCATGGAATATGATATTCCAGAGGGCAAAAGAGCTGGGAATGAACCCAAGGGTCACCTACCCAGCAAAACTGAGTATTTTGTTTCAGGGGAAAATATGGTCATTCAGTGGAATAGAGGACTTTCAAGCATTCTTGAGGAAAAAACCAGAGTTGAATAGAAAATTTGACATCCAGACACAAGAAGTAAGAGATGCCTGAGAAGGTAATCAGGGAAAAGATATCAAAAGGAACTTATCAAAGTTGAACTACTTACATTCCTATATGGAAAAGCAATATCTGTGACTGATGATATCTTTCTCACTATGAAAATAATGGAAGAAGGGGTGTGGTCATATGAATACATATGTGAATGTGTGTGTATATGGTTACAGTTATATATGGATAGAGGGCATAGGTTGAATTTGTTGGGAAGGGAGAATACTCAAGGGATGAAATTATGAGGTGAGAGAGGAAAGTGGCAAGAGGAGATGGGGAGAGACAGGGTAGGGTAAACTATCCCATGTAGAAGAAGCAAGGGGAAGTGGTTGCAAAGGAGGGGGAGAATAAGGAAGGCTAAAAAGGCAAAACCACATTCACATTGAATTTGGTTCAGGGAGAAAATGACATACATACTAAATGGGATATCTCAACCTGCAGCAGGATAGGGGGAAGGGGGATGAGAGGAGGGATGATGGATGGGAGGGCATCCTTGGGGTGAGGGGAGGTTGGAAGTACCCATTATAGAAGAGGGACAGGATCATGTAGGGAATGGACCAGGTGGGGGGTGGGATGAGTGGGAGGGAATTATAAGCAGCCTTCTACAATATATCTACCATGATAATGTTTTGCATAGCTAGACATGTACAACATATACTGAATTACTTATCTCCCAAGAAGGAATGGGTGACAAGGGAGGAAGGAAATGGATCTGAAATTCGAGGTCGTAACATTAAATGTTTCAAATATATATATAAATACTATTATTAATACTCTTTTGCCTATAATTGGGAGATAAGATGTGCAGGCATTGGGACACAAAGATTCATCTTCCTCTAATGGAAAAGTCGATGGGGGTATGGGAGAAGGTATGGGAGAGAGCAGATTGGAGGAAGAGATATCTTGTGGGACTGCTATTCTGGGAGGTTGGGTAGGGGAATAATGGGGGGAAAATGATTGTAACTCAAAATCTGGCGGAAATGAATGATGTAAAACAGAAGTTAATAAAGTATTTGTTTAAAAAGCAGGGGTAGACTTCTTTATTAAGAACTTTTTAAATATGAACGTTTGAATATGCAACAAAGAACAACATGGATTTATGTGTTAGTCAATCAAAAAAGTAAAGCAAATTGCCCAACGTCACCCAGGTAGTAAATAATAAAGCCAAGATTCAAACTCAATTACTCTCTAAAATTCTACCCAAATCAAAATATCTAAGATCCTGTTTGGATCATACTTTCACTACACCTTAAATTAATACTAAACTTTATCAGCTAGAAATATTTGGTATGCTGTAGGCAGCTAAGGTGGTAAAATAGGAGTAGGGAAATTCTGCTTTGTTCTGACTTCTAATTGTATCACCCTAATGGGGCTGCAGCCAAGAAGACCTTAGTTCCAATATGGCCTTATACACTTACTATCAATATGATCTTGGTTAAACCACTTAACCTCTGCTTGCATCAGTTTTCTTAACTGCAAAATGGAAATGATAAATTGTATCTACTGTAAGGGTGAGAGGCAAATAAATAACACATAGTAGGTACTATATAAATGGTTATTCTTTTCTCCTTCATCTCTTCTATTCAATCAATTAGTAAGCATTTATTAAGTGCTTATTCTGTGCCAAACACTGTACTAAACATTGGGGATACAAAGAAAGTTGGGGGAATAGGGGAAGGAGATAAGTCCCTATTTTTTAAATTTATTTGTTTAATTTAGTTTACAAGATTCAATTCCATAGTTCCTTGAGTTTCAAATTTCCTTTCCCTCCCTCCCCTCACACCCGATGATGGCATATAGTCCAGTATAGGATCTGAAAATACTTTCACAATAGACATTAGTCAAGTTACAAAGGTGTATTGTACTAGATGGGATGAAAAATGGTAAAGAAGAAATAAAACCAAACAATGAAAAGAAAAAGATCAATTAGATTTCTTCCATCAGGATTCAAGCACAGTTCTTTCTAGTTCTTTCTCTGGATGTAGACATCTCTCTCTTTCATGAGTCTTTTGGGATTGACTTATATCACTGCATTGCTGAGAAGAGTCCAGTCTGTCATAGTTGGTCATCACACATATGTTGTGTCTGTGATTGTACACAAATTTCTCCTGGTTCTACTCTTCTCACTCAGCATCAGTTTGTATAAGCCTCTCCAGGTAAATATGAAAACTGTCTCCTCCTCATTTCTTATAGCACAATAATATTCCATTGCATGCATATAACACAACTTGTTTAGCCATTCCCCAATTGATGGGCACCCCTTTAATTTCCAATTCTTTGCAACCACGAAAAGATCTGCTATAAATATTTTTGTACATATGGAACATCATTGAAACACTAATCTCACTGGTTCTGGTTCAAAGAGGGATCAACTCAGTTAGTAAAATTTAAGATTTTCATGTGAATAGACACATATATTCATTAAATAGAGGATAAGGAGGGAGGGAGAGGAGCACTGTTTGAAATCTACTCTCATTGGTTTGGTGTCAAACAGGGAATAACTTACTCTGATAAGTATAAAAACTTATTGTGTCCTATAGGCAGTAGGAGGGCAAGGGGGGATATAAAAGAGGAGTCTAAAGGGGGGGTTAGAGGGGAGGGAAATAGTAGTAATGGGAGAGGGTAGGTTAAGAAGGGAGGTCACTGCATGGGAACACTGAGGTAGGAGGCAGCCAAAAGGGAAAACTTCAAGGAGGGGAAGGGAGAAGGAAGAAACCAAAGCATAAGGAGGGGAGGGAATAGGATGGAGTGGAAGAGACAGATAGTCATCATTACTGTGAATGTGAATAGGATGAATTCTTCCATAAAACAGAGGCAGATAGCAGAATGGATTAAAAACCATAATCCTACAATATGCTGTCTACAAGAAACACATTTGAAACAAAGGGAAACCCACAGGGTTAAGGTAAAAGGTTGGAGTAGAATTTATTATGCCTCAGGTAAAGCAAAAAAATCAGGGGTAGCAATACTTATCTCAGATAAAGCAAAAGCAAAAATAGATCTAATTAAAAGAGGAAGGAAACTATATCCTGCTAAAAGGCACCATTGAAAATGAAGCAATACCATTACTTAACATATATGCACCAAGTGCTATAGAATCCAGATTCCTAGAGGAGAAGTTAAAGGAATTAAAGGAAGAAATAGATAGCAAAACTATACTAGTGGGGGACCTTAATCTCCCCTTTTCTGAACTTGATAAATCTAACCTCAAAATAAACAAGAAAGAAGTTAAGGAGGGGAATTGAATTTTAGAGAGACTAGATATAATAGATCTCTGGAGAAAACTGAATGTGGATAAGAAGGAATTTACTTTCTCCTCAGCAGTGCATGGTACATACTCAAAAATAGACCTTGTACTAGGGCATAAAAACCTCACAATTCAGTGCAGAAAGGCAGAAATATTAAATTCATCATTCTCAGATCATGATGCAATAAAAATTATATGCAATAAAGGGCCATGATAAGTCCCTATTCTTAAGGAGCTTCTGTCTAATGAAGAAGACATGTAAATATTAGCTATATAGAATATTTTAAAGTGTAGATGAAGGAGGTAATTTTAAAAAGACAGACATTAGCAATTGGTGTGATGGGGAAAGGCTTTCCTGATAGGATTGAAGATGAAACTTGAAAGAAGCTGAGGAAACTAAAAGGCAAAGATGAAGGGACAGAACATTCTAGGAGCAATGGACAGTCAGTATAAGGCACTGAGTATCATACCTGAGGAACTGCAAGTAGGTCAGTATTTCTTGATTGTGTGCATGTGAGCTTAAAATAACAAACAGAAGAACTTATATTTGATCTTGGATGTGAAAGGCAGCCACTACATGTGAAGAGCAAGGCAGAAGGTAAAGAGAAGGGTAATTTGTTTCAGGCCTGTACTACAGAAAAATCACTGTGGCAGCTGAGTAGAAATCAGGTTGGAGTGGTGAGAGACTTGAGAGATGTAAAACAGTTACAAGGCTATTGTAGTAGTTCATGTGAGAAATTTTGGCTGTGAAAATGGAAACAAAGGCCCATGTAGGTGAGAAAAAGTAAAGGTGAAAATAGCAAGATTTGGCAATGGATTGGACAAGACTGAATTTTTGTTATGTACTGTTGGGATTTTTGTTTGTTTGTTTACACAATAGTAAGCCTGCTTTACTCATCCCTGTTCCCTCTAAACATCTTTTTTCTATCTTCAATATATTTTTAAATATTTTATTGAGTCTTTTTTTTTCTTTTCTTCCTTCCTCACATCTTTATTATTATCCATCCACACACCTAAATATAAGCCTTAACTTGTAAGAGTGGAACAAAATAAATCAAAATATTGGGTCTATTTAAAACTATAACACTCTGCAGGGCAGAGTAAAGATTGTGGAGTAGAAACAGGACTTCCATGTGCCTCCTGATCCCACCTCCTCCAATTCATGTAAAAAATGATCTTAAACAAACTTTGGAGCTACAGAAGCCACAAAATGACAGAGAGAAGCTAACCTCCTACTGAAGACAACCCTGCAGGCCAGTAGGAAGGGGCCAGTGCAGCTGCTCTGGGAGCCAAGCCCAGAGCCGTGTGAGTCAAAGGTTTTAGCCTCTCGGTGGCCATAACCAGCGGCCAGCTGGAGGAACTTCATATCACCAGCAGCTATGGTGGTTTCCAGAATTTTCAGCCCATAGATACTAAGGACAAAGTGAAATGTTAATGCAGTGTGGACTTGGTGAAGTCAATGCAGTGTTGACTTTGTGAATTGTGAGTTCAGGAGTGCACTTCAGCATTTACCGCCTAGAGGGAGAAGCAGCTGAGGTGCCATGGCCGTGCAGTCACTGCCACATGGCTACTTCAGAGCTCCTTGTCTGCAGATTGTAGAGGGAGCAAGCAGCAAATATGAGGGGTTATTGCTCTTGCTTTAACCTTCTTGGATCTGGATTGCTCTCTAGAGTGGAGGTCCTGGGATGTGTGAGCAGTTTGCCAGAGCAAGTGGAGGTTTCAGAAAGGGCACTCAACTAATAGCTCCAGTAGTTGTGAAAACCCCAGTGATTCAGGACAAAGCTCCCCTTTCTGGTAGCAGAGTTCTACTATGGCAAAAAGCTCAAAAGTCAAGTAATTGAGTGGCAACACGAGCAAGCAAAAGAAGCAAAGCAAGCAGAGCTATTTGACATTAGATTCCTATTTTGGGGACAAAAAGGATCAAAGCATGGAACAGGAAAAAGACAGTGAAGTCAGAACTCCTGCACCAAAAGTTTCCATAAAAATATGAGCTGGTTACAGGCCATAGAGGAGCTTAAAAACCACTGACCTGGAAAATAGATCCAGGAGAGATAATTTAAAAATTATTGGACTACCTGAAAGCCATGATCAAAAAATTAAAACCTAGAAATAATCCTTCAAGAAATTCTCAAGTAAAATTGCCCTGATGTTTTAGAACCAGAGGGCAAAATAGAGGTTGAAAGGATCCACAAATCACCTCCTAAAAAAGTTCCCAAAAAGAAAACTCCTACGAATATTATAGCCAGATTCCAGAGTTCCCATATCAAGGAGAAAATATTACAAGCAGTCATTAAGAAACAATTCAAATATTGTGGAAACACAACCAGGATAACACAGGATCTGGCAGCTTCTACACTGAGGGATCAAAGTGCTTAGAATATGATATTCCAGAGGCCAAAGGAGATGGGATTAAAATGAAGGATCACCTATGCAGCAAAACTGAGTATCATGTTTCAGGGGAAAATATGGTTATTCAATGGAATGGAGGACTTTCAAGCATTCTTGATGTAAAAATTAGAGTTGAATAGAAATTGATTCATTCAGATTACAAGAAGCAAGAGAAGTATGAGAAGGTAAACAGGGAAAAGAAATCACAAGGAACTTATCAAAGTTGAACTATTTGGATTCCTACATGGAAAAACAATAATTGTAACTTATTAAACTTTTCTCAGTATGAGAATAATTGAAGGGGATATAAATATATAATATAGATAGATAGATAAATAGATAGATAGATCTGTATCTATATCTATAGATAGATAGATATAGATCTATAGATAGATAAATAGATTCATACATACATTCATATGTCTGTATAGGAGGGTATATGGCCTTATGAATACATATGTGAGTGTGTGTATAGATGTGTACAGGTATACATTGACAGAGGGCACAGGACGACCAATTTAATAGGAATGGATGATATTTATAATATAAAATTAGGAGGTGAGAGAGGAATATAATGAGAAGAGATGGGGAGAGACAGAATGGGGTAAACTATCTCATATAGAAGAGTCAAGAGAAAATGGTTACAATGAGTGGAATAATAGGAAGGCAAAAAGGAATGAGTCAACCTTATTCTCATTGAATTTGGCCTAGGGAGGGAATGACATACACAATAAATAGGGTATCTCACCCTACAGGAGAGTAGGGGGCAAGGGGATGAGAGGGGGGATGATGGAAGGGAGGGCAGGCTAATGGGGGGATGGAAGTTGGAAGTACCTACTCTCTAAAAGGGACAGGATCATAGTAGAGAATAGATCAAGTTGGGGTGAGATAAGATGGAGGGAAATATAGTCAGTCTTTCACAATATATCAACTATGGAAATGTTTTGCATAGCTACACATGTACAATTGTTTATATTGAATTGCTTATCTTGAATTGCTATATGGCTTATCTACATGTATGTGGGAAATAAGAAATACAGGCACTGGGCCATAGAGATCTACTGTGCCATACTGGAAAGTCAGAGGGTGGATAGGGGAAGATATGGGAGAGAGCAGATTGAGGGAGGGGATATTCAGTGGGATCGATGTTTTGGGGTGATGTGTAGGGGAAAACGGGGGAGGAAATTTGTAACTCAAAATCTTGTGGAAATATATTACGTAAACTAAAAAATAGAAAAGAGATAGAAAAGAGAAGAGCACAGACATCCGTGGATATATATATGCTTTCAGTATTTTTATTGCCTCTTTGCCAAGAGGTGAGAAGTATGCTTCATTATTAGTCATCCCATTCACCCAGGCTTGCATCCTTCATTTCTCACTCTTTCTCCCCCTCCATATCCAATCTGTTGCCAAATCCTGTTGACTGTTTTTGTTGTCATTCAGTCATTTCAATCATGTCTAATTCTCTGTGACATAAAGACATAAAAACTAATTTGGGGTTTTCTTGCTAAAGATATTAGAGTGATTTGCCATTTTCTTCTCCAGCTCATTTTTACAGATGAGGAACTGATACAAACAAGATTAAATTACTTGCCCAGGGTCACACAGTTAGTAAGTCTCTGAGGCCAGATTTGAACTCAGGAAGATGAGTCTTTCTGACTCCAGGCCCAGCACTCTATCCCTTGTGTTGCCTAACTACAACATGTGCCTCTTCTGCATCTCATATATGGTTGCTTCTCTCCTCTGATACTGTCACCACCTAGGTATAGACACTTGTCACCTCAAAATTGGACTAGTGCTATAAATAGCATTCTGGTTCATCTCTTACATTTGAATTTTTAATTTCTTATTTAGCATAACTAGTCTGGAACTTTTGTGTCTTCTCCACAATGCTCCTTATTGGGAAAACTGCATCATCCTGCAAGATCCCATCACCTTGGGTACTCCATCTCACTACTCTCTGCTCCTCTGACTGGAGGGTGTTGCTTTGAACTTCCAAATATCCATGTAAGAAGGGAGTTCAACTCAGACATCTTCTTTCTTACCTGGCCAGACTACACTAAGGACTTCTCTGATTTCTCCATGTATTGGGTACATTCCTTCTTTCCTCTACTTTTCAGCTTATTTAATGAGTTGTCTTCCCCCATTAGATCATGAACTCCTTGGTGGTAGATACTGTCGTTTTTCATATTGTATCCCCAGAGGTTATCACAGTGACTGACTCACAGTAGAGCCTTAATAAATGCTTAATGACTTAATGTTTCTCCAACTCCAGTCCATCCTCCACTCACCTATCAAAAGAATTTGCCTTTCTTTTGGAGGGGGAAAGGCAAGGCAATTGGGGTTAAGTGACTTGCCCAAGGTCACACAGCTAGTCAGTGTCTAACTCCAGATTTGAACGCCAGGGTCAGTGTTTTCTCTATTCACTACACCACCTAGCTACCCCCAGAGTGAGTTTCCTAAAGTGAAGTTCTAAACTTATCACTCTCCTATTCAATAAACTCCAGTGGTTCCCTATCAGTGCCAGGATCAAATTTTAAATCCTCTATTTGGCTTTTAAAGACCTTCAAAATCCAGTTCCTTCCTACCAGTCATCTTACAACATACTTCCCTCCACATACTCTAGCCTCCTTATTGTTCCTTGAACAAGATAATCCATCTCTGAACACTATGCATTTTCCCTGGCTATCCCCATACATAGAACTCTGTCCCTTCTTACCTCTGCTTCCTGTCTTCCCTTAGTTCTCAAATAAATAAAAAAGAAGCCTTTCCTGGTCTTCCTTAAATATCAATGCCTTTCCCTTGAAGTTTATCTGTAATTTATCCTATTTGTACATAGTTTTTTGCATGCTGTCTCCCTTCCCCCTATTAGATTGTGAGCAAAGGTCAAAAAATTTCCTGGCCTAGTTGGTCCTAGAGTCTGGGAAGTATTTTTGTCTTCCTTTGCATCCCAGTGCTTAACACAGTGACTGGCTCACAGTAGGGCCTTAAAAATGCTTAATTACGACTTCTAAAAACACAACTGTTCATCCTCTTGATCAAAATTTTAAGATTTTCAAAGTTTTTTTTAATTGTTCTCTCTGTTCACCCTATTCTATATCAAGTGATGCAAGACTTTCCAGGTTTTTCTTAGTGCATCATATTGCTTAAGAGACAATAATATTCTCTTTATGTAGCATAATTTTTGATCCATGCCTCTTCTGTTTCTCTTTTCTGAGGACAGGAAAGGGACTAGATTTCCTGACAACAGACTTGCCCTTCTCAAGATATGCCAGAAGTCAAGGCATTAATAGAATTCCAGCAGAAGCACATGCATTTATGGACAGGTGCTTGTATATAACTTCAAAGGAATTATCTTGAGAGTGCATTTTCCCAGTCAGGTAATATCATGGATAATCCCAAGTTAAATACTTCCCTATAATGATTCTCCATAATAGTGCAAAGGGCACTACCTTCCTAAAGGAAGATTTACTCAACAAAATATTTTTTGGAGAAGGAAGAGAACAGCCAACACTCACTATGCAGTTGGAAACATTTGGAGGACAAAATTTATTATAGAATCCTATATACTTTCCTTTTTATTTCTGTGAGTTGCTTAGCCAGTTCAGGTTGAATGTAAAGAGGAATTGCTGGTTTGATGACAATTTCCCCATCCCATTCTATCCCCAAATATGCTAAACTTTCAAGAAAAAGCTACCAGGTTATTTAAGAGATTTGTTTCCACACATTTTATGGGCTCACTTTGTGTTCTGTGAATTATATGTGGAGCTGGTTGCTGCCCTTTGTTCTTGAAGAGGACCAAAATGACATTACTATGTTGGAGTCAAGGTAGAGTTTGTCCAACTGTGGTTGAGTAAACCAATATGAGCTCAGAAGGCTTTATCACAGGTCAGACATAAAGAGTCCACAGGAACACCCGGAGTGGAAATGTCTAAATTTTCTTATGGTCCTTTTGAACTACTGCAATAGAGTACAGACCTTCTTTGATTCAGGAACACCATGCTGGGTGGTTCTCTGCCAGTGTCTCCCATGTCACAATATTAATTTCAAAGTTCTTTAGATAGACCTTGAGTGTGTCCTTTTATTGCTTTTTCTGGTCACCATGTGAGCACACTTCTTGATAGAGTTAGTGTAGGATAAATAATAACAATGGCTGCCCTGTACTAGGTAAGCAATAAATGTCTGTGCAAGATTTGAGAACTGTGTTAAGCTCATTTAGGAAAACCAGAGCCTTATCTTGGAGTTGTCTCTGAAATAAATCCAGGTGGAAGAAATGAGTCATAAAGAGATACTCACCTTGTCAGACCAAACTACCAGGACCCCATGTAAACGCTAGGTTCCCTTCAGAAATAGGGATCAAGGGATCCAGGCCATAAGTTGCACAAATACCATCTTTATTTGAGTCAATAACCAACAAGTACCCCAAGTCAAAGACAAAGGCTCAATATATACCAAAATATTGGTATTGGTGCTCTTTTTTTTTTCCTGGCAAAGAATTAGAAACAAAATAAGAACTTATCAAATGGAAAATAGTTGAAAAATCAATGATGCATTAACATAATGGATTATTATTTTTCATTGAGAAATTATAAGTAAAAAGAATTCATAGGGGTCGGCTAGGTGGAGCAGTGAGTACAGCGTTGGCCCTGGAGTCAGAAGGACCTGAGTTCGGAACCGACCTCAGACACTTAACGAACACACAAACAAAAACCTAGCTGTGTGACCTTGGGCAAGTTACTTAACCCCAATAGCCCTCCAAAAATACAAACAAAAAAAGAAAAACAAGAATTCATAGAAATGTTTGAGGATTTTTATGAACTGATATAGAAGGAAATAAGTAGAACCAGGAAAACCATAAATACAATTATTACAAGATAAATTAAAAGATCAGTTGAACTGTGAGTGACAGAAAAATCAACAAAGTTTGCAGTTAAGAAAGAGTGAAACATTTTCTCCCTTCATGGCATTGAAGAAGGGAACTACTGGGAAAGATTATTTAAAATATTGTGAGATACTCTCAATGCATCAGAAAATTTTAGCTTAATTGTTTTTCCTTGTCACAAGAGAGTATTTGATATGAATGGGAAGTTGCTGAAATGACTGTCATGTAAAGATAAAAAACATAAATAAGATATATTCTTTTTTACAAAGTATGAAGATCAGAAATTTAATATATAAAGATTCCCCTTTCAATCTTATTTATACCTTTAATTCACTTAGTAATGAAAGAGTTTATTATGCAAAAGTAAATTTCTGCCCAGAACCTAAGAGAAATAACACAAATTTTGAATTAAAAGAATCCAACCAAATTAATGTGGTTTACTGCATCATATCAAATCATAACACCTTCCCAAACATAATACATACAACAAAAGTCTGCTACAACATAGTGAGCATTAGGGTGCTTATCTTATCTTTATTTCTCTGGAGGGATGTATTCAAGGATTCATAATTATCTGATAAGCTATCATAGTTACTTGATAGCATGTCCATGGCCCCACTTACATTCACACAGAGATGGTATTTGTGTGACTTGGTTTCAGCATCGCCACAGTATTCTCTTTTTTCCTTAAAGTTTGTAATTGGAGGGCTGCGTCAAGATGGCAGAGTAGAAACAAGACTTCTGCACAGCTCTGGCTTCCAGCTCCTCAAATTCATGTAAAAGGTGACTCTGAAGAAACTTTGGAGCTACAGAACCCACAAAATGACACAGAGAAGCTAACCTCCCACTGAGGACAGGCCATCAGGCTGACAGGAAGTGGCCAGTGCAGTGCTCTTGGAGCCCAGCCCCACAGGACCCCACAGTTTTAGCCTCAGGGAAGGCTATAACTGACTAGCTGTGGGGCTGGGAGGACTTCAGATCACCAACAGCTGTGGCAGTTTCCAGATTTATCAACACATAGATGCTAAGGACAAAGTGAGAGGTCACTGCAGTGTGGACTTTGGGATCCAGTAGCTCAAGTGAGGTCAGCTTTAGCCCCTGGGGCAAGAAGTGGCTGAGGCACAGTGGCTATGAAACCACTTCTACATGGCAGCTTCATCTCCTGGCCTGCAGATTGTAGGGGGACCAAGCTACCAGTCTGGGGGCTAATTGCTCTTGCTTTAACCAACTTGGATCTCGATCACTGTCGGGTGTGCAGAACCAGGAGCGTGTGACTAGTGTGCCAGAGTTTGTGGAGGCCTCAGAGAGGGCACCCAACTAATAACTCTGGCAGCTGAGAAAACTTCAGTGATTGGGACAAAGCTCCCCTGTCTGGTAGCAGAATCCTACTGTGGCAAAAAGACCAAAAGTCAAATAATTGAGTGGCAACATGAAAAAGCAAAGGAATCAAAGCAAGCAGAGCAGTTTGACATTAGACTCCTATTTGGGGGACAGAAAAGATCAAAGCATGGGAAAGGAGGAAGACAGTGAAGTCAGAAGTCCTGCACCAAATGCTTCCAAGAAAAATATGACCTGGTTACAGTCAATAGAAGAGTTTAAAAAGGATTGTGAAAAACAAATAAGAGAAGTGAAAGAAAATTTGGAAAGAGCAAAGAGAATGATGTAAGAAAACTATGAAATGAGAGTCAACAACCTAACTGAAGAAAATAACACCTTAAAAATAGAATAACTCAAATGGAAAAAGAGGCTCGAAAAGGCAATGAGGAGAAGAATGCCTTAAAAAGCTAAATTTGACAGATGGAAAAAAAGAATCTCAAACACTCACTGAAGAGAATCATTCCTCCAGGATTAGATTGGAGCAAATTGAAGTAAGTGACATTATGAGAAATCAAGATACTATAAAACAGAAACTAACAAATGAAAAAATAGAAGGCAATGTGAAATATCTCATGGGAAAAACCACTGACATGGAAAACAGATCCAGGAGAGATCATTTAAAAATTGTTGGACTACCTGAAAGCCATGATCAAAGAAACAAACAAAAAAAAAAAACTAGAAATCATCCTTCAAGAAATTCTCAAGAAAAATTGCCCTAATGTTTTAGAACCAGAGGGCAAAATAGAGGTTGAAAGAATCCACCAATCACCTCCTGAAAAAGATCCCAAAAAGAAAACTTCTAGGAATTTTACAGCCAGGTACCAGAGTTCCCAGATCAAGGAAAAAAATATTACAAGCAGCTATTAAGAAATAATTTAAATATGGTGATAACACAAACAGGAGAACACAGGAACTGGCAGCTTCCTTGTTGAGGGATCAAAGTGCTTGGAATATGATATTCCAGAGGTCAAAGAAGCTGATATTAAAAGCAAGAATTACCTACCCAACAAAACTGAGTATCATGATTTTGTTTTTTTTTTTTTAAGTAATTTATTAGTTTAGTTTCAGTTAACAAGATTCAATTCCATAGTTCCTTAATTTTCAAATTTCATTTACTTCCTTCCCCCCTCCCCCCACGACAGCATATAGTCCAGCATAGGATCTGCAAATACATTCATATTAGACATTAGTCCAATTACAAAGGCTTATTGTAAAAGGTGGGATGGAAAATGATAAAGAAGAAATAAAATCAAACAAAGAGAAGAAAAAGATCAATTAGTTTGCTTTCATCAGAATTCAGTCTCAGTTCTTTCTAGTTATATCTCTGGATGTCACATTTCTCTCTTACATGAGTCTTTTGGGATTGACTTATATCACTGTATTGCTGAAAAGAAACCAGTCTGTCTTAGTTGGTCATCACGCATATGATGTGGTTGTGATTGTATATAAATTTCTTCTGATTCTACACTTCTCGCTCAGCATCAGTTTGTATAAGCCTCTCCAGGTAAATATGAAATCCATCTCCTCCTCGTTCCTTATAGCACAATAAAATTCCATTACATTCATATACAACAACTTGTTTAGCCATTCCCCAATTGATGGGCACCCCTTTAGTTTCCAATTCTTTGCAACCATGAAAATAGCTGCTATAAATATTTTTATACATATGGGTCTTCCTCCCATTTCTATGATCTCTTTGGGATATAACCCTAGAAGTGGTATTGCTGGGTCAAAGGGTATGAAACTTTTTATAGCTCTTTGGGAATAATTCCAGATCGCTCTCCAGAATGGTTAGATCAGTTCACAATACCACCAGCAATGCATTAGTGTTCCAATTTGCCCACATACTTTCCAGCATTTGTCATTTTCCTGTTTTGTCATCTTCGCCAATCTGACTAGAGATGTGGTATCTCAGAGTTGTTTTGATGAGCATTTTTCTAATCAATAATGATTTAGAGCATCTCTTCATATGCTTATAGATATCTTTAATTTCTTTCTCTGAAAACTGCCTGTTCATATCCTTTGACCATATATCAATTGGGGAATGACTTGTATTCATATAGATTTGACTCAATTCTCTGTAAATTTTAGAAATGAATCCTTTATCAGAGACATAGGTTGTAAAAATTCTTTCTGAATTTCCCACCTCACTTTCGATCTTGGTTACACGGCTTTGTTTGTACAGAAGCTTTTCAATTTAATGTAATCAAAAATATCCATTTTGCATTTTATAATGCTCTCTAATTCTTGTTTGGTCCTAAAGTCTTGCCCTTTCCACAAATCTGTCAGGTAAACTATTCCTTGCTTTCCCAGATTGCTTACAGTATCATCCTTTATATCTAGATCATGTATCCATTTAGACTTGATTTTGGTATATGGCGTTAGATAATGATCTGTGCCCAGGTTCTGCCATACTGTATTCCAGTTTTCCCAGCAGTTTTTGTCAAATAGTGCATTCTTATCCCCAAAACTGGGGTCTTTGGGTTTATCGAAAATAGATTACTATATTCATTAACTGCTGGGTCTCCTGCTCCCAACCTATTCCATTGATCCACTACTCTATTCCTCTGCCAGTACCAAGCAGTTTTGATGACTGCTGCTGTATAATACAGATTAAATTCTGGCATAGCTAGTCCACCTTCCCTAGCATTCCCTTTCATTAATTCCCCTGGTATTCTAGACCGTTTGTTTTTCCAAATAAATTTTGTTATTATTTTGTCTAACTCTAAAAAGTAGTTTTTTGGTAAATTGATTGGTATGGCACTAAATATATAGCTTAGTTTGGGTAAAATTGTCGTTTTTATTATATTAGCTTGACCCAGCCATGAGCAATTGATATTTTCCCAATTAGTTAGATCTGATTTTATTTGTGTGAGAAGTGTTTTGTAGCTGTGATCATATAGATTCTGGGTTTGTTTTGGCAAGTAGATTCCCAAATATTTTATATTGTCTTACAGTGACTTTAAATGGGATTTCTCTTTCTATCTCTTGTTGTTGAGTTTCATTAGAGATATGCAGGAATGCTGAGGATTTATTTGGGTTTATTTTATATCCTGCAACTTTGCCAAATTTATTTATTGTCTCAACTAGTTTTTTTACTTGATTCTCTAGGATTCACTAAGTATGTCATCATATCATCTGCAAAGAGTGATAGCTTGGTCTCTTCTTCTTCTCCAGTTACTTCACTAATTTTACTTTTTAAGGATCTGTTTTCTTCACTGACACTTTTTTCCAAGTTGGTCACTGCCTCCCTGATTTGGTCTTCAAAATCTTTCTTAAGCTCCACCAAGAATGCTATTTGAGCTTGAGGCCATTTGATATTTCCTTCTGTGGTCTCAAGTGTGGGTAAAGAGTCCATATTGTCCTGTGTATCTGGTTGTTTTTGACCTACATAATTGGCTAGGATAGACTTTCTTGCCTTCCCCTTCTCCTTCTCAGCTTCTTTCCTTCCCATTGTGATTTCCTATTTCTTAATTTCTCAGGTTATGAGCTAAGGGCCTGGTCTTTGACTTTGAATGCTGTAGCCTCTGGATGTCTAGTCAGAAAGGAATGTAGATGTACATTGAGAAGACTGTGGAGGTGAATCCATTTCACCTGGGCTATAAGTAGGCTTTTGTTGGTGAGGTGAGGTGGGGCTTGTTGGGACCCCTCCCTCTCTTCTCTTCAGACTCCTGGTTTTCTCAGTTACTTCTCAGTTTCTTGGAGACTCCCAAGCCTGAAGCTACTTCCATTAACTTGGGATTTCAATCTGGGTGGAGACTTATCTTTGGGTTTTCTACTTCATGAGGGAGGGATGGGGGGGTCAGAGCAACTATAATTTACTTTGCCATTCTAGCCCATGTATTACACAGGCAGGCAGTTTCTAGCTGCTATCTCTGCTGGGGGCCCAACGCTCCTACCTGGCTTCAATGATTCCTCCTGTCCCCTTGTGAGATGAAGGCGAGATGATTGCAATTTGTCCTTTGTAAGTCTGCAGGCTGGGACTTCTCTCTCTGGTGTAGTCTGCTTGTCTGCTGTTAAGTCTGAGCTGTGCAGACCGCACATGCTCTGTGCTCGTCCTGTCCGGGATTACTGGGCAATTTCCTGGGCTGGATTCTGCCATTATCTGTCTCCAAGTGGATTTTGTCACTCCAGAATCAGTTCAGATTCACTTTTTAAGGTTTAGTTACTGAGGAGCTTAGCCCAGTTAATGCTTCCTTTCTGACATCTTGGTTCTACCTCCTGAGTATCATATTTTAGGAGAAAATATGAATTTTCAATGGAATAGAAGACTTTCAAGCATTCTTGATGAAAAAACCAGAGTAGAATAGAAAATTTGACATTCAGATACAAGAAGCAAGAGAAGCATGAGAAGGTAAACAGGAAAAAGAAACCATAAGAAACTTATCAAAATTGAACTATTTACATTCCTACAAGGAAAAACAATAATTGTAGCAGATGAAACTTTTCTCAGTATGAGAACAGTTGAAGGAAATACAAATGTATATATGTGTGTGTATATATATATGTATATACATATATATAAATAAATGTATATATATATGTGTGTGTATATATATAAATGTATATATGTATATATGTACACCTGTATACAGATATATACAAATTCACATATGAATTCATATGCCCATATACCCTCATATATACCTATTTATGAAGGTGTGTGTATCTGTGTGTATATATATATATATATACATACACAGACACACACTCACATATATGCATGTATATATGTACATATATATACATATATAAACATAGGAGGGTATATGGGCATATGAAAACATACGTGAATGTGTATATATCTGTGTACAGGTGTACATAGATAGAGAGCACAGGACTCATGATGGAGAAAGATATCTGCATCCAGAGAAAGAAATAGAAAGCCCTGAATTTGAATCCTGATTAAAGCAAACTACTTGATATTTTTTTTATTGTTTGTTTTTATTTCCTCTTTACCATTTTTCCTTCCATCTAGTACAATCAGCCTTTGTAACCTGACTAATGTCTAATGTGAAAGTATTTTCAGATCCTATACTGGATTGTATGCCATTGTGGGGGGGGGGGAGGGGGGGACGGGAGGGAGGGGGGAGGGAAGGAAAATTTTAAACTCGAGGAATTATGAAATTGAATCTTGTAAACCAAAAGTAAACAAACAAATTAATAAAGACAAAAACATTTTTAAAAAGAAGTGAGTCAAGGTGGGCAGCTAGGTAGCACAGTGAATAGAGCATCAGCCCAGAAGTCAGGAGTACCTTAGTTCAAATTCAGCCTCAGACACTTAACACTTACTTGCTGTGTGACCTTGGGCAAGTCACTTAACCTCAATTGCCCTGCCTCCCCGCTTGAAAAAGAAAAAAAAAAGCGAATCAAAGGATGGCCCTTTAACTAAAAAAAAAAAAAAAATCAAACTGGGAGGGGAAAACCCTCAGGGTTGCTGGCCAAAAGAGAAACAGTTACTATTTACATTCTATCCCAGCCACTGAGGGCCCAAAAAATAACCATTAATTGCTGCTTGCATTGACCTATTGTTGCCCAATGGAAAGTGAATTGGTTTTAAGCTTGGTCTTTCAGGAAAAAATCTAGCCTGTAAACCCCAAGTTAACTAGGTAGGTTTGGGGATCATAAAAACCTATGGGAGTCCTATGGGAGTTGGTAGGAACATTAGAGACTACCAGGTTCAATCCCTTCATTTACAAATTATAAAAAAAATTAAGTAAGACCCTTACTAAACTTAACTTCTGGTAGGAGGATAAAACACAATAAACTTAAATAATTTAAACCTTTGTGAGGCTAGTTGCATTCTTATTTAAAACACTGAAAAATGGTAGTATCATTGAAAAATGAAAGCAACCTCTGTGTACTGAAAGAGATATGAAGAGAGGCTGGGGAAAGAAATGTTTGCATTTGTTGAGGTACACACAAAGACACAAAATTAAAATAAACAACAATGTATAATAAACACAAGAATTATAAAACCAAGTGTTGCAACTTAAAATTAATAGTAGTAATAACAAAACTAATAATAGTAATAATAACAAGCATTGATTTGACTATTGTACTGGGGTAATAGGCTCTGTAGCATGTATGGAGAGTGAACTAGTTAAAAAAATGTGTGGGCTGGAAAGTTTATGGTACCTATCTACAATGCTTCTGAGTCTTTTAGTCACCTAACTGGGATCCAACTTTCTGCATGGGTGTCCTACACAGTTCGAGTAGCAAGTATCGACATTTTACAAATGTGATGTAGTCCAAATGTTATAAAAACCAAGTCTAACCCTGTGTTAGTAAAATATTCAAGTTAATGTGTGTGAAAAACAAGATTTTTCACGTGAAAAACAAGATTTTTCACATAAAAAATAATTCTACCTTTTCAGATCATGAGACCATAAATAATTATTGACTTTGATCTGTAAAATACAAAGTTCTAGCAGAATTACTTTTCTCCTTCACTTGCATGTATATAAACATAGACACACACACAAAATCAAATTATATTTATTGATTGACCTTTTAAAACAAAAGTTAACGTATGTCTTTGTTATAACTTAAGTAGGAGAAACTGTTCAGATTGATTTGAGTTTTCCCTGCCAGTTTAACTACCTAAAATAACAAACTTGCTTCTATCTTAAGATTAATTCACTTATTCTAACTAATTGTCTGTAAGACAACCCTGATACATCTGATAAAAAAAATCTATTTCATGTAGGCCAAAGAGTGACTGCTTAAATTTTACATCTAAACCAGCTGTGAAGTAGATTGCAGCACTAAACTTAGGCATAAAAATGCCATGTTAGCTACACCAGAAGTGTCAAATATAGAGCCTGGGACTGCATGTGGCCCACAACACTCCTGAGCAAAACCTGAACCAGATTAAAATTTAATTGCGAAATATTTAATAAATAAAATAAAAATATAATACAACATAGATAATATTACATTTTAAAACTAAGTCAATATGCAACCCACTAGTATCTTCATGTAGGGTTTAGTAGCCCTTTTTTCTATTTGGATTGACACCAGTGAGTAACAGCATGAGCTCAGCTGATAATTCTCACATAACAAGTGAAAAATTAGCTTCAGAGTTTGGTGAAGACCTAATATAGGAATTCAATTAAACTCATCATGAATTCCAAGCATTATGAGTAGTCACAGGATATGTTGGCCAAGTTGAATATTGTGGTTTATTGTTTCCTGTTTTAATAAGAGAAAATGGAAGACAGTGTGGTAAAGTGTTGTTGTTGTTCAGTCATTTTCATGTGAAAACTCCTTGTGACCCCATTTGGGATTTTCTTGGCAAAGATACTGGAGTGGTTTTCCACTTAACGTTTTTGAGCCTCAATTTCCACAACTGTTAAATATATCCATATAAAATATATGTGTATAGGGAAGGCTTGATGGCACAGTGAATAGAGCACTAGCCCTGGAGTCAGGAGGACCTGAGTTCAAATTCAACCTCAGACACTTAACATTTACCAGTCATGTCACCTTGGGCAAGTCATTTAACCCCAATTTCCCTGCCTTCTACAGGGTTCATTCCAGTTCTAAAGACATAATCCCAGAATGCTCACTGCAATTCTACTATTATTGAATGAAGTTGGGCAAGACCTCTCAGCTATAGGTTTCTTATCTGTCACATAAGTAAGGAAAATATATACACACATATATGGAATATATACACATATATAGTATGCATGTATATACATATATACACATAGAGTGTGTATGTATGCGTGTATATGTATATAAATGCTTGTGTGTATACATATACACATATAAATATAACATAATAGTCCATCATTACATAATAACAATAACAACAACAATAAAAATTACTGGCATATATAAAATGCTTTAAGGTTTGAGAGCTCCAGAACCCAGAAAATGACACAGAGAAGCTAACCGCCCACTGAGGACAGCCAGGCAGCCCAGCAGGGAGCAGCCAGCAGTGCTCTGGGAGCTGAGCCCAGGCCTGTGTGAGTTGGAGGTTTCAGTCCCAGCACATGGCTGGACCAGCAGGTGTCTGGAGGGACCCCAGAACAGCAGAAGCTATGGCATTTCCAGAATTATCAACACATTGATGCCTAGGACATAGTGAGAGGTCAGTGCCCTATGGATTTTGGGACCAGTATTTGGGAGCATGTCAGCTTCTTTCCCTGGGGGTGAGAATACACTGAGGAGCTGCAGTGCAGCCACCATATTGCAGCTTCAGTTCCTGGCCTATGGACTGTAGGGGGATGCAGAGGACAGTCTGGGGTATGGGGGGAAATCTCTCTTAGTTTAACCTTCTTAGATCTGGATTGCAGTCTGGGGTGGAGGTCTTGAGGTGTGTGACTGGCTTGCCAGAGAGTGTAGGGGCTTCAGGGAGGGCACCCAACTAATACCTCCAGCAGCTGAGCAAACCCCAGCATTTGGGACAGAAACTGCCCTGGCTGGTGGCAGAGTCCTACTGTGGCAACAAGCCGAAAAGTCAAGTAATTGAGTGGCAACATGCCTAGTCAAAGGAAATAAAATAAAAAGAAAATTTCAACATTAGACTACTATTTTGGGGGCAAAGAGGATCAAAGCATGGAACAGGAGGAGGACTGGGAGGTCAGAACTCCTGCACCAAAAGCCCCAAATGAAAATATGAGCTGGTTACAGGCCATAGAGTATCTTAAGAAGCAGATAAGAGAGGTGGGGGGAAAACTGGGAAGAGAAATGAGAAGGAAAAGTATGAAATGAGGGTCAACAGCCTGACTGAAGAAAATAACACCTTAAAACATAGACTAACTCAAATGGCAAAGGAGGCTCAAAATGGCAATGAAGAAAAGAAAGCCAAATTTGCCAGATGGAAAAAGAATCTCAAAAGCTCACTGAGGAGATTCATTCCTTCAGAGTTAGACTGGAGCAAATGGAAGCTAATGACTTTATGAGAAATCAAGATGCTGTTAAGCAAATACAAAAAAATGAAAGAATAGAAGGCAATGTGAAATATCTCATGGGAAAAGCCACTGACCTGGAAAATAGATCCAGGAGAGACAATTTAAAAATTATTGGACTACCTGAAAGCCATGATCAAAGAAAGAACCTAGAAATCACCCTTCAAGAAATTCTCAAGGAGAATTCCCTTGATGTTTTAGATCCAGAGGGCAAAATAGAGGTTGAAAGAATCCACAGATAACCTCCTGAAAAAGATCGCAAAAAGAAAACTTCCAGGAATATTATAGCCAGGTTCCAGAATCCCCAGATCAAGGAGAAAGTACTACAAGCAGCCAGGAAGAAAAAATTTCAATATTGTGGAAACACAATCAGAAAAGCCCAGGACCTGGCAGCTTCTACACTGAGGGATCCAAGGGCATGGAATATGATATTCCAGAGGGCAAAAGAGCTGGGACTGAACCCAAGGGTCACCTACCCAGAAAAACTGAGTATTTTGTTTCAGGGGAAAATATGGTCATTCAGTGGAATAGAGGACTTCCAAGAATTCTTGAGGGAAAAAACAGAATTGAATAGAAAATTTGACATCCAGACACAAGAAGCAAGAGATGCCTGAGAAGGTAATCAGGGAAAATAAATCAAAAGGAACTTATCAAAGTTGAACTATTTATATTCCTATATGGAAAAACAATAACTACGTCTGATGAAACCTTTCTCAGTATGAAAATAATGGAAGAAGGGTGTGTGGTCATATGAATACATATGTGAATGTGTGTATATATGTTTACAGTTATACGTGGAGAGAGGGCATAGGTTGAATTTGTTCGAAGGAATGATACATAAGGGGTGAAATTATGAGGTGAGATGGGAAAGTGGCAAGAGGGGATGGGGAGAGACAGGGTAGGGTAAACTATCTCATGTAGAAGAAGCAAGAGGAAGTGGCTGCAGGGGAGGGGAAGAATAGGAAGGCAAAAAGGCAAAACCACATTCTCATTGAATTTGGTTCAGGGAAAGAATGACATACATACTAAATGGGATATCTCAACCTACAGCAGAATAGGGGGAAGGGGGATGAGAGGAGGGATGATGGATGGGAGGGCATCCTTGGGGGGAGGGGAGGTTGGAATACCCACTATAGAAGAGGGACAGGATCAAGTAGGGAATGGACCAGGTGGGGGGGTGGGATGGGTGGCAGGGAATTATAAGCAGCCTTGTACAATATATCTACCATGGTAATATTTTGCATAGCTATACATTATCTTCCCAGAGGGAATGGGTGGCAAGGGAGGAAGAGAATGGATCTGAAATTCGAGGTCTTAAAATTAAATGTTTCAAAGTTATAAAAATACTATTATCAATACTCTTTTGCATGTAATTGGGAGAGAAGATGTGCAGGCATTGGGGCACAGAGACTCACTTTCATCTAATGGAAAAGTCGAAGGGGGTATGGGAGAAGGTATGGGAGAGTAGATTGGAGGAAGCAATATCTTGTGGGACTGCTATTCTGTGAGTGTGGGTAGGGGAACAACGGCGGGGGGGGATTGTAACTCAAAATCTGGCAGAAATGAATGATGTAAACCAGAAGTTAATAAAGCATTTGTTTAATTAAAAAAAGAAAGAGGCTCAAAAGAGCGATGAGAAGAATGCCTTAAATAGCCTAATTTGCCAGATGGAAAAAGAATCTCAAAAACTCACTGAGGAGAATCATCCCTTCAGAATTATACTGGAGCAAATGGAAGCCAGTGACATTATGAGAAATCAAGATGCTGTTAAACAGATCCAAACAAATGAAAGAATAAAAGGCAATGTGAAATACCTCATGGGAAAAAACATTGACCTGAAAAATAGATCCAGGAGAGATAATTTAAAAATTATTTGTCTACCTGAAAGCCAAAGAAAGAACTTAGACATCATCCTTCAAGAAATTCTCAAGGAAAATTGACCTGATGTTTTAGAACCATGTAGCAGCAAGTACCCCAATATCCCCAGGGTGTCTGCCAATACAGGTTCTTAGATCTGCTTTTCTAAAGGAAAGCAACTCAAAATGGGTTAAAAAGCTTATTTTAATCAATTAAACATATATCATTTACCTAGTTTAGGGGAAAAGATCAGCACCCTGAACTTCAAAGTATACAGATAGAACTTACAAGGCAGAGAAGCAAACAGATCAGGCAGACAGGCTTCCAAATTGTCCAACCATTACATCAATACCAAACCACAGTTACCAGAGAGGGAAGCATCAACATCTGGGTTTTCAAAGCCAGCAGGCTCTCAATAGCTTCCCAGAGTGGTCAAATCACACAACAATTCTCAAACTGAGCCCCAAAGCAAAGCCTCACATGAGGGATTATATAGCTTTTTCCGAGTATGTAACAACCCTCTTGACCCAGTGCCCAATCACACAGCATCTAGGTGTGGGCATTACTGAAAACCAACCCTCCTGCCACAGGCTCCTTGTGACCACATTCAGCCTATTATGGGACAGAGTATATTGTTAAATCAAGAAAGGTTCTCAGAGTCTCTTAAGACTATCAAAGGGCCTAGGGGCAGCAAAGATCTTTAAATTTGCATTTCCATTACAAAACAGAGGGCAAAATAGAGGTTGAAACATTCCACAGACCACCTCCTGTAAAAGATCCCAAAAAGAAAACTCCTAGGAATATTATAGCCAGGTTCCAGAATTCCCAGATCAAGGAGAAAATATTAAAAGCAGCCGGGAAGAAACAATTTCAATATTAGGGAAACACAATCAAGATAGCGCAGGATCTGGCAGCTTCTACCCTGAGGGATCAAAGGGATCGGAATACGATATTCCAGAGGGCAAAGGAGCTGGGATTAAAACCAAGAATCACCTACCCAGCAAAACTGAGTATCTCTTTTTAGGGGAAAATGTGGTCATTCAGTGGAATAGAGGACTTTCAAGCATTCTTGAGGAAAAAACCATAGTTGAATATAAAATTTGACATTCAGACACAAGAATCAATAAATGCTTGAGAAGGTAAACAGGGAAAAGAAATCAAAAGGAACTTATCAAATTTGAAATACATTCCTTCATGGAAAAATGATAACTTTAACTGATGAAACCTTTCTCAGTATGGAAATAGTTGAAGAAGGGTATATGGGCATATGAATATATATGTGAATGTGTGTATATATGTTTACAAGTATACATAGATAGAGGGCACAGGGTTGGATTTAATAGGAAGGGATGATAATTAAAAGGTGAAATTAAGAGGTGAGAGAGGAATATATTGAGAGGAGATGGGGAGAGACAGAATGGGGTAAACTCTCTCATATAGAAGAGGCAAGGGAAAATGGTTACAAGGGAGGGGAAGAACAGGAAGGCAAAAAGGCAAAACTTTATTCGCATTGAATTTGGATCACGGAGGTAATGACACACACATTAAATAGGGTATCTTGGGGGTATCTCCCTAGGGGGGAAGGGGATGAAAGGGGGGATGATGGAAGGGAGGGCATGCTGTGGGGGAGGGAGTTTGGAAGCACCCACTTGGGAAAAGGGACAGGATCAAAGTAGGGAATGGACCAAGTGGGGGTTTGGATAAGCGAGAGGGAAATATAGGCAGTCTTTTAAAATATATCTACTATGGTAATGTTTTGCATAGCTGTACATGTACAACATATACTGAATTGCTTATCTTCCCAGCAAGTGTGGGTGACAAGGGAGGAAGGGAATTAATCTGGAATTTGAAGTTTTAAAATCAATATTTTAAATATATATAAGAATACTATTATTAATACTATATTGCATATAATTGGGAAATAAGATATATAGGCATTGGTGCACAGAGATTCACCTTGCCCTAATGGTAAAGTAGAAAGGAGTATGGGAGAAGATATGGGAGAGAGTAGATTGGATGAGGGGATTTCCTTTGGAACTGCTATTCTGGGGTGCTGGGGAGGGGAAAAATTGATTAAAAAATTTGAACTCAAAATCAGGTGGAAATGAATGATGTAAACCAGAAGTTAATAAAGCATTTGGGGAAAAATGCTTTAAGGTTTGAAAAACACTTTACAAATATTACTTCATTTTATTATCAGAGAAACCATGGGAAGTAGGTGCTACTATTTTTTAAGAAAAAATATGTTTCAGATGACAAAACCAAAGTTTATGGAGGTTAAATGACTTACACTGTATCTTACAACCAAGAAATATCTGTGATTGAATTTGAACTCAGGTCTTCCAGACTCCAACTCCAAAGTTCTATATACTATACTACTTAGAGGATCTCTTCTGAAAACCTATGGGGTTTTTTGAGAGAAAACATAATCTCAAATTTCTCAAAAATCAAAAAACAATGGTTCAAGTTTAAAATGTATGAAAAGTGTTTAGTTTATGGTTAGTACTGATAAGTGAAATACAGACTGTTTTGGATTTATTTACAAGGTCTTACAAAATCAGTTCTCTTTTTCTTTGGTCTAGCTAGCTCAGTTTCATGGAGTACCTTGTAGCATATGAGTAAGAGGAAGTCATGGTTCAGTTCTGCCTGGAAGACTTCAATTCTACTTTATTTTTGAGCCAGAGATAGGCAACAAGCATTTATTAAGTTCTTACTATGTGAGAGACACTATGCTTAGAACTTTACAAATACTATCTCATTTTATCCTCACAGTAACACTGGGAGGTAGGTGCTTTTATTATTCCAATTCTATACATGAGGAAACTGTGGCAAAGAGATGGTAAAATGACTTGCCCAAGGTCACATAGATACTAAGTGTCTGAGGCCTGATTTTGACTCATGTCTTCCTCACTCCAAACTTAGCACTGAGCCACATTGTAATTTTCTGTCATTTCAGTTGTGCCTAACTTTTTTTTCTTTTTTGTTTTTGTTTTCCTTATCCATAGGAGATCTTTATCTATTTATTGCACTTAATAATATTTTATTTCTTTCCAATTATATATAAAGATAGTTACCAACATTCATTTTGTGAGATTTTGAGTTTAACATTTTTTCTCCCTCCCTCTCTCCCTCTCTCACCACCCCACTCCTCAAGACAGCAACTAATCTGATGTACAATATACATGTACAATCATTTTAAACATATTTACACATTAGTCATGCTATGAAAGAAGAATCGTAACATCAGGGGAAAACCATGAGAAAGAAAAAAAGACAAAAAAAGAGTGAAAATAACATGCTTCAATCAGCATTGAGACTTCAATCAACATAGTTCTTTCTCTGGATGTAGATAACATTTCCATCATGAGTCTTTTGGACTTATCTTGGATCATTGTATTGCTGAAAACAGTTAAGTCTACACACAATGTTGCTACTACTGTGTAAAATGTTCCTCTAGATCTGCTCCCTTCACACAACATCACTTAATATAAATCTTTCTAGATTTTTTTGGAAATTCACCTGCTCATCATTTTTTATGGAACAATAGCATTCTATTACATTCATACACCACAACCTGTTCAGCCATTCCCCAAATGATGAGCAATTCCTCCAATTCAAATTCTTTTGCCACCACAAAAAAAGAGTTGTTATAAATATTTTTGCACGTGTAGATCCTTTTGCTTTTTTAATTTTTAATCTCTTTGGGATACAGGTCTAGTAGTGGTATTGCTGGATCAAAGGATAATAATAGTCTGAAGACTATTGCCCTTTGGGCATATTTCCAAATTATTCTCCAGAATGCTTGGGTCAGTTCACAATTCCACTAACAAGGCATTAGTGTTCCAATTTTCCCAAATCTTCTCCAACACTTATCATTTTCTTTTTCTATCATATTAACCTATCTGATAGGTGTGAGGTGGTAACTCAGAGTTGTCTGAATTTGCATTTCTCTAATCAATAAGGGTTTTGAGCATTTTTCATATATAGATATAGATATACTATAGATACCTTTAACTTCATCATCTAAAAACTGGCTATTAATATGTCTTAACTATTTATTAATTGGGTAATAACTTGTATTCTTATAAATTTGATTCACCTCTCTACATATTTAAGAAAAGAGGCCTTTAAGAGAAACCAGGCTGGAAAAATTATTTCCCATATTTCTGCTTCCCTTCAAATCTTGGTGGCATTAGCTTTGTTTGTGCAAAACAATTCTAGTGTAGTGTAATCAAAATTATCTATTTTGCATTTCATAATATTCTCTATCTCTTGTTTAGTCATATATTCTCCCCTTCTCCATAGATCTAACAGGCAAACTGTTCTTTGGTCTCCAAATTTACATATGCTATCACCTTTTATGTCTAAATCATGTGGCCATTTTAACCTTATTTTGGTATATGGTATGTGATGTTGGTCTATGCCAAGATTTTGCCATACTGTTTTTCAGTTTTCCCAGTGAATTTTGTCAAATAATCAATTCTTATCCCAGAAGCCGGAGTTCTAGGGTTTATCAAACGGTAGATTACTATAGTCAACGACTACTATGTCTTGTGCCAAGGATTTATGTGGGTTTATTTTATATCCTGCAACTTTGCCAAATTTATTTATTATCTCAAGTACTTTTTTACTTGATTCTCGAGGATTCCCTAAATATATTATCATATCATCTGCAAAGAGTTAAAGCTGGGTCTCTTCTTTTCCTAATTTGATTGCTTCAATTTCTTTTTCTTCTCTTATTGCTAAAGCTAACATTTCTGGTACAATATTGAACAATAATGGTGATAATGGGCATCTTTGTTTCACCTCTGATCTTACTGGGGAGGCTTCTCCTTAGCCCCATTATATATAATACTTGCTGATGGTTTTAGATATATAATGCTTATCATTTTTTAACATTTGTTTTTAAAACTTTGAGTTCCAGATTCTCTCCCTTCTTCCCTACTCACCCACCCCCACTGGGTAGAAAAGCAATTCAATATAGGCAATACAGGTATAGTTATGTGAAACATTTCCACAGCAGTTAGGTGGTGAAAAACTAACTATATTTCCCTCTACTCTATCACAGCCCCAATTTATTCTTTTTCTCCTTTGACACTTTTGCTTTTCAAAAGTGATTCCTTCTGACTACCCGTTCCCCAAATCTGTCCTGCCTTCTATCATCATCTTATCCCTTTCCCTTCTGCTTTCCTGTAGGGTAAGATACCCAATTGAGTCTATATGTTATTCCCTCCTTACGACACATACAGCGAGAGTAAGGTTGACTCATTCTCTTTTACTTGCTTGGTCTTTCCCTCCATTGTAATAGCTTTCTCTTGCCTCTTTTAAGTGAGATAATTAACCCTATTCTATCTCTCACTTTTTCCTTCTCCCAATATATTCCTCTCTCGGGGGTGGAGCCAAGATGGCAGAGAAGAAACAGCACTTCCAAGGAGCTCTCCCCCACACCACTTCCAAACCATGTAAAAAGTGGACTCTGAACAAATTCTGGAGCTCCAGCACCCACAGAACAACACAGAGAAGCTAACCTCCCACTGAGGACAGTGCTGCAGCCCTGAAGGGAGCAGCCAGCATAGTGCTCTGGGAGCCAAAACCCAGGCCAGCCTGAGTCGCATTTTAGGGTGCCCCAAGGCAGCCTGGCCAGCAGCCAGCTGGAGGAACCCCAGAACACCAGCAGCTGTGGCGATTCCAGAATTATCAACACAGGTATGCCTAGGACAAAGTGAGAGTTTAGTGCCCTTTGGACGTTGGGAGAATGAGTCTGCTTTTTTGCCTGGGGGAGAAAAGCAGCTAAGGAGACAAGGCACAGATGCCATTTTGCACCTTCAGTAGGAGCTTCATCTCCTGGTCTGTGAAATGTAGGGAGATCCAGCAATCAGTCTGGGGGGTAATCACTCTTGCTTTAACATCCTTGGATATAGATTGCAGTCTGGGGGGGAAGTTGTGGGGTGGGTATCCAGCTTATTGGAGCATGTGGAGGCTTAACAGAGGTGACCCAACTAATACTTCTGGAACTTGTGAAGACCCCAACGTTTGGGAAAAAGCTCCCCTATCTGGTGGCAGAGTCCTACTGTGGCAACAAACCTAAAAGTCAAGTAATTAAGTGACAACATGCCTAGGCAAAGGAAACAAAATAAACAGAAAAAAATGCAACATTATACTCCTACTTTGGGGGCAAAGAGGATCAAAGCAGGGAACAGGAGGAAGACTGTGAGGTCAGAAACCCTGCACCAAAAGCCCCAAATGAAAATATGAATGGGTTACAGGCCATAGAGGACCTTAAGAAGGATTTTAAAAAGCAAATAAGAGAAGTGGGGGAAAAAATTGGGAAGAGAAATGAGAAGGATGCAGGAAAAGTATGAAATGAGAGACAACAGCCTGACTGAGGAAAATAACACCTTAAAAATGGACTAACTCAAATGGCAAAGGAGGCTCAAAAGAGCAATGAGGAAAAGAATGCCTTAAAAAGCCAAATTTGCCAGATGGAAAAAGAATCTCAAAAGCTCATTGATTCATTCCTTGAGAGTTAGACTGGAGCAAATGGAAGCTAGCGACATTATGAGAAATCAAGATGCTGTTAAACAGATCCAAACAAATGAAAGAATAGAAGGCAATGTGAAATATCTCATGGGAAAAACCACTGACCTGGAAAATAGATCCAAGAGAGATAATTTAAAAATTATTGGACTACCTGAAAGCCATGATCAAAGAAAGAACCTAGAAATCACCCTTCAAGAAATTCTCAAAGAAAATTGCCCTGATGATTTAGACCCAGATGGCAAAATAGAGGGTGAAAGAATCCACTGATTACCTCCTGAAAAAGATCCCAAAAAGAAAACTCCCAGGAATATTATAGCCAGCTTACAGAATTCCCAGATCAAGGAGAAAATACTCCAAGCAGCCAGGAAGAAACAATTTCAATATTGTGGAAACACAATCAGAATAGCCCAGGACCTGGCAGCTTCTACACTGAGGGATCCAAGGGCATGGAATATGATATTCCAGAGGGCAAAAGAACTGGGAATGAACCCAAAGGTCATCTACCCAGCAAAACTGAGTATTTTGTTACAAGGACAAATATGGTCATTCAGTGGAATAGAGGGCTTTCAAGCATTCTTGAGGAAAAAAACAGAAAATTTGACATTCAGACACAAGAAACAAGAGATACTTAAGAAGGTAAACAGGGAAAAGAAATTAAAGGAACTTATCAAAACTTATCAAAACTGAACTTACATTCCTACATGGAAAAACAATAACTGTGATTGATGAAACCTTTCTCAGTATGAAAATAATTGAAGAAGGATATATGGGCATATGGATACATATGTTAATGGGTGTATATATGTTTACAGGTATACATGGATAGAGGATACAGGTTGAATTTGGTCAGTAGGGATTATACTTAAAGGGTGAAGTTAAGAGGTGAGAGAGGAATGTGGCAAGAGGAGATGGGGAGAGACATGGTAGAGTAAATTATCTCATGTAGAAGAGGCAAGGGGAAGTAGTTGCAGGTGAGGGGAAGAACAGGAAGGTAGAAAGGCAAAACCATATTCTCATTGAATTTGGCTCAGGGAGAGAATGACATACATACATACTAAATGGGATAGCTCACCCTGCAGGAGAGTAGGGGGAAGGGAGATGAGAGGAGGGATGATAGAGGGGAGGACATTCTGGGGGGGAGGGGAGATTGGAAGTACCCACTTTTGGAGAGGGATAGGATCAAAGTAGGGAATGGACCAGGTGGGGGGTGGGATGTGTAGGAGGGAAATATAAGCAGTCTTTTACAGTATATCTACTATGGTAATATTTTGCATAGCTATACATGTACAACACATACTGAATTACTTATCTTCCCAGAGGGAATGGGTGGCAAGGGAGGAAGGGAATGGATCTGAAAATCGAGGTCTTAAAATTATATATTTCAAATATATATAAATACTATTATCAATACTCTTTTGCATGTAATTGGGAGAGAAGATGTGCAGGCATTGGAGTACAGAGATCCACCCTGCTCTAACAGTAAAGTTAAAGGGGGTATTGGAGAAGATATGGGAGAGAGGAGATTGGATAAGCAGATATCTTGTGGGACTGCTATTCTGGGGTGGTAGGTAGGGGGAAAATGAGGATAAAATTGCAAATCCAAATCTGGTTGAAATGAATGATGTAAACCAGAAGTTAATAAAGCATTTGTTTAAATATATATACATATATATATATATGTATATATATATATATATATACATATATATATATATATATATATATATATATATATTCCTCTCTTACCTCTTAATTTTATTTTGTAGATATCATTCCTTCACATCCAATTCACCCTGAGCCCTCTGTCTATGCATACATGTACACATATGTATATACTCTCTCTCACACAGACACACACAGACACACACTTGTGTGTGTGTGTGTATATACATATATATATACATATACATGTATAAATATATATATATATACCCACCAATACATACATATTGACATATATATGCATATATATTCCCTTGAACTATCCTCATACCGAGAAAAATCTTATGAGTTACAAATACTGTCTTTCCATGTAGAAATGTAGACAGTTCAACTTTAATAAGTCCCTTATCATTTCCCTTTCCTGTTTACCTTTTCATGCATCTCTTGATTCTTATATTTGAAAGTCAAATTTTCTGTTCGGCTCTGGTCTTTCCATCAGGAATGCTTGAAAATTCTCTATTTCATTGAACATCTGTTTTCACCTGAATTATTATACTCACTTTTGCTTGGTAGGTGATTCTTGGTTTAATCCTAGCTTCTTTCACCTCCAGAATATCATATTCTAAGTCCTCAGATCCATTAATGTAAAAGCTGCTAGACTTGTGTTATCTTGATTGTGTTTCCATAATACTCAAATTGTTTCTTCCTGACTGCTTGCAGTAGTTATTCCTTGACCTGGGAACTGGGGAATTTGGCTATCATATTCTTATGAGTTTTCTTTTGGGGATCTTTATAAAGAGGTGATCAGTGAATTCTTTCCATTTCTATTTTACACTCTGGTTCTAGAATATCAGGACAGTTTTCCTTGATAATTTCTTGAAATATGATGTCTAGGTTCTTCTTTTCATCATAACTTTCAGGTAGTCCAGTGGTTTTTAAATTAATTCTCCTGGGTCTATCTTCCTGGTCAGTCATATTTACAATGAGATATTTCACAGTGCCTTCTATTTTTTTTTTCATTCCTTTGGACCTGTTTTATATTATCTTGATTTCTCACAAAGTCATTAGCTTCTATTTGCTCCAATCTAATTTTGAAGGACTTATTTTCTTTAGTGAGCTTTTAAAGTTCCTTTTCCATCTACCCAAGTCTGCTTCTTAAAGGTCTTCTTCTCCTCACTGTTTTTTTTTAACCTCTTTTGCCATTTGAGTTAGTCTATTTTAAGGTGTTATTTTCTCCAGCATTTCTGGGGAGTCTCCTTTAGCAAGCTGTTGACTTGTTGACATAATTTTCTTGAATCATTCTCATTTCTCTTCCCAATTTTTCCTCTACTTCTCTTACTTGATTTTCAAAATCCTTCCATGTCCTGCCACAAATTCGTATTTTTCTTGGAGGCTTTTGAGGCAGGAGTTTTGACTTTGTTGTCCTCTTATGGTTCTATGTTTTGATATTCTTTTTCTCCCCCCAAAATTTTTATAGTCTGATTTCTCTTCCTCTGCTTGCTCATCTTGCCAGCAAAATACTTGACTTTTGAGCTCTTTGCCACAGTAGAACTCTGCTTCCAGAGTGGTGAGTGCTGTGTCCCAAATTGCTTGGGTTTTGCACAGCTTTGGTCAGAGCTTCCTGCCTCAGAACTGTGAAGAGGACAACTGCACTCCTCACCCCAAGACACTACCCAAGATTGTGACCCAGATCCAAGCAGTGCAAAGAAAGAGAGTCCTTCCTCATTGCCAGCAAAGAGACTCCTGGAATTGCTCTTTGGTCAATCATTTGGTCCCGCTACCATCTGTGGGCCTGAAGCTGTGGAGGCAGCTGCAGTGGCAGCAGCTGCAGCCACATTCACCTCTACTGCTTCAGGGGCAAGGACCAGACCTTTATCTTTTCTCAACTAGTTCCAACAGAGTTTCCCCACTGACCTTTTTCTTTGTTTTGGGCATTTATGGGTTGAGAAGTCTGGAAACCACCAAGACTGCCAGTGATTTGATTCCCTGAGGTCTGCTCGGGCCAGTGTTATTATTTCTGTTAGTTTTGTTGTTGCTATGGCCAATTATGTGGATAGTTTTCCTAATATTGAACCAATCCTGTATTCCTGGAATAAATTCCACTCAACCATAATGTATTATCCTCATGATGAATTGCTTTAATCTCTCAGTTAATATTTTATTTAAATTTTTTCTCAATATTCATTAGGAAAATTGGTCTATAATTTTCTTTCTCTGTTTGGCTCATCCAGGTTTAGATATTAGCACCATATTTGTATGGTAAAAAAAAAGAATGTGTGTCATAAAGACTCCTCCTGTTTTGTTTTTTTTTTCTAAATAGTTTACGTAGTATTGGAATTAATTGTTCTTTAAATATTAGGCAGAATTCACTTGTAAATCCACCTGACTCTGGAGATTTTTCTTTGAGGAGTTTTTTGATGTCTTGTTCACTTTCTCTTTCTAAAATGGAGTTACTTAGTTACTCCTCTTATATTAATATGAAACTGGAGAAAAATAAATGCTAAATATATAAAAAAAAACAAACTAGGCAAATGGTTAAAGTCCAAAAAGTCAATGAGGAGTAGAACACCTTAAAAAGCAGAATTAGCCAAATGGAAAAGGAGGTCCAGAACTTCACTGAGGGAAATAATTCCTAAAATCTTAGAATTAAGCAAGTGGAAGCTAATGACTTTTTGAAAGATCAAGAAACAATAAAACAATACCAAAAGAACAAAAATATAGAAGACAATGTGAGATCTCTCACTGGAAAAAGAACTGACCTGGAAAACATATCCAGGAGGGGTAATTTAAGTATTATGGTACTACCTGAAAGCCGTGATCAAAGAAGAGCCTAGCCATCATTTTTCAAGAAATTGTCAGGGAAAACTCCCCCATATTCTAGAACCAAAGGAAAAATAGAAAGTGAAAGAATCCTCTAATCACTTCCCGAAAGAGATTCCACAATGAAAATTTCCAGGAATATTATAGTCAAATTCTAGAGTGCCCAGGTCCAGAAGAAAATATTGCAAGCAGTTAGAAAGAAACAATTCAAGTATTGTGAAGCCACAATCAGGATAACACAGGATTTAGCAGCTTCTACACTAAAGTATTGAGAGGCTTAGAATATGAAATTCCAGAAGGCAAAGAAGCTAGGATTACAATCAAGAATCACCTACCCAGCAAGACTGAGTGAGTATAATCTTTCAAGGGAAAATAGATATTCAATGACATAGAGGACTTTCAAGCAATCTTGATGAAAAGACTAGAGCAGAATAGAATACTTGACGTTCAAATACAAGACTCAAGAGGATCATAAAAAGGTCAACAAGAAAGGGGAATCTTAAGAGACTTAATGTTAAACTGTTTACACTCTTACATGGGAAGATGACATTTGTAACTTATAAAACCTTTCTCATTATTTGGGATTGGTAGATATATATGGACAGAGGGCACAGGAGTGAGTTGAATATAAAGGGATGATATCCAAAAAATAAAATTAAGGGAAGAGAGAGGAATCTACTTGGAGAAAGAGACAGGGAGAGGTTGAATTGGGTAAATTATCTCACATAAAAAAGGTAAGAAAGGGGGCGGAGCCAAGATGGCGGAGTAGAAAGAGTTCATCCAAGCCACTCTTCCCCCAGATTCCCCACAAACTATGTAAAAGGGGACTCTGAACAACCTCTGGAGCCCCAGCACCCACAAAAAAAAAAACAGAGAAGCTAAACTCCCACTGAGGACATCCCAGCAGCCCTGCAGGAAGGACCAGCACAGCTGTCTGGGAGCCGGCAGTGCACCTAGTGCAGGAAGCCGAGCTGAGACCAGGTCCATGTCAGCCTGGGTTTTAGCCCCAGGGCAGCAGGGCCAGCAGCAAAATAGAGGTTGAAAGAATCCACCAATCACCTCCTGAAAAAGATCCCAAAAAGAAAAATCCCAGGAATATTATAGCCAGGTTCCAGAATCCCCAGATCAAGGAGAAAATACTACAAGCAGCCAGGAAGAAACAATTTCAATATTGTGGAAACACAATCAGAATAGCCCAGGACCTGGCAACTTCTACATTGAGGGATCCAAGGGCATGGAATATGATATTCCAGAGGGCAAAAGAACTGGGAATGAACCCAAAGGTCATCTACCCAGCAAAACTGTGTATTTTGTTTCAGGGGAAAATATGTTCATTCAGTGGAATAGAGGACTTTCAAGCATTCTTGAGGAAAAAACCAGAATTGAATAGAAAATTTGACATCCAGACACAAGAAGGAAGAGATGCCTGAGAAGGTAATCAGGGAAAAGAAATCAAAAGGAACTTATCAAAGTTGAACTATTTACATTCCTATATGGAAAAGCAATAACTGTGACTGATGATATCTTTCTCACTATGAAAATAATGGAAGAAGGGTGTGTGGTCATATGAATACATATGTGAATGTGTGTGTATATGGTTACAGTTATATATGGATAGAGGGCATAGGTTGAATTTGTTGGGAAGGGAGAATACTCAAGGGATGAAATTATGAGGTGATAGAGGAAAGTGGCAAGAGGAGATGGGGAGAGACAGGGTAGGGTAAACTATCTCATGTAGAAGAAGCAAGGGAAGTGGTTGCAAGGGAGGGGGAGAATAGGAAGGCAAAAAGGCAAAACCACATTCTCATTGAATTTGGTTCAGGGAGAGAATGATATACATACTAAATGGGATATCTCAACCTGCAGCAGAATAGGGGGAAGGGGGATGAGAGGAGGGATGATGGATGGGAGGGTATCCTTGGGGGGAGGGGAGTTTGGAAGTACCCACTATAGAAGAGGGACAGGATCATGTAGGGAATGTACCAGTTGGGGGGTGGGATGAGTGGGAGGGAATTATAAGCAGCCTTGTACAATATATCTACTATGATAATGTTTTGCATAGCTAGACATGTACAACATATACTGAATTACTTATCTCCCCAGAGGGAATGGGTGACAAGGGAGGAAGGAAATTTATCTGAAATTTGAGGTCTTAACATTAAGTGTTTCAAATATATACAAATACTATTATTAATACTCTTTTGCTTGTAATAGGGAGATAAGATGTGCAGGCATTGGGACACAAAGATTCACCTTCCTCTAATGGAAAAGTCGAAGGGGGTATGGGAGAAGGTATGGGAGACAGCAGATTGGAGGAAGTGATATCTTGAGGGATTGCTATTCTGGGAGGTTGGGTAGGGGAATAACGGGGGGAATGATTGTAACTCAAAATCTGGCGGAAATGAATGATGTAAAACGGAAGTTAATAAAGCATTTGTTTAAAAACAGGTGAGAAAAAACCTTTACAATGGAGAGGAAGCAGGGAAGACAAGGGGGATTGAGTGAACTTTACTCTCATCAAAATTGGCTAAAAGAGGGAATAACATATACATTCAATTTGATATAGAAATCTATCTTGCCCTACAGGAGAGTAAGAAGGGAAGGAGATAAGAGAAAGTCTGGGGTGATAGAAGAGAGGGCTGATTAGGGAAGCGGTATTCAGAAACAAAATACTTTTGAGGTGGGGCAGGGTAAAAGGAAAGAGAGAAAATAGAATAAAACGTGGGGTGGGGAGAATGGGACATAACAAAATACAGTTAGCAATAATAACTGTGAAAAAAAATTTGAAGCAAGTTTCTATGATAAAGGCCTCATTTCTCAAACATACAGAGAACTGAGTCAAATGTAGAAAAATAAAACCTATTCCCCAATCAACAATGATCAAAAGATATGATCAGTTGTCAGATGAAGTAATCAAAACTATCTATAGCCCCATGAAAAAAATACTCTAACTCACAATTGATTGGAGAAATGCAAATTAAAACAATTCTGAGTTACTATCTCATACCAATGTCTAATTGGACAGAAAAGGTAAATGACAAATGTTGGAAGGGATGTGGGAAAAACCAAACATTAATGTGTTGTTGGTGGAGTTGTGAACTGATTCTATCATTTTGTAGAGGACTTTTGAAATCCTTTTGGAGAACTTTCAAGAGGCTTTTTTGGGCTTGAGACCCTATGAGGCTTTACATGTAGGCAATTTGACATTCTCATCCTCTTCTAAATTTGTGCTTTTGATCTTCCCTGTTGCCATAGTTGTTTTCTATCACCTGGGCTCTTTTTTTGTTTGGTTTTTGTTTGGTTTTTGCTTATTTTTTACATTGAGCTTTGCTCCTGGTCACAGAGGGCACTGCCCCAAGCTTCTTGCAATGGGGGTCAGGGGCCTGGTCACTGACTTTCCATGCCAGGCCTTCATATGTTTGTAGCTTGCTCCCTGTGCTAGAGTGACCCTATATAGTTCTGCCTCCCCTAGTTTCTGGGGCTATCAATTTGCCTTTTACATTGGGACTAGAGGCCTCAAAACAGGCCTACTACACCACTAACCTGCTGAATCAGGGCTGAGGGACCCCAGGTTCTGATCTGTACTGTGATTAAGAGTCTCCAGCTGACTTGTCTAGATACTGTCTACACTGGTCTGCACTGCCCTTTTACCCAAGTAAGATAGACCTTACCTGAAGTCTTTCTATATTATCTTAAGCTGGCAAATTGTTTAATTCCATCTTTTTGTGTATACTGTCACTCCAGAATCACTTTTGAGGCTTGATTTAACGTTGTTTCTGAAGGAAACTGGGAAAAACTCAGGCAACTACCTAACTTTTTTCACCATCTTCCCAACTGTTTTTTTCTTGACAGATACACTGAAGTAGTTTGCCATTTCCTTCTCCAGTTCATTTTACAAACGGGAAACTGGACCAAACATAGTTCATGGGGTCACACAGCTTTAACGTGTCAGAGACCAGACTTGAACTCAGGAAAATGAGTCTTCCTGAACCTAGGCCCAAAACTCTACCTACTGCATCACCTAGCTGGCAACTGAGCCACCTAGCTGTCTGAAAAGCATTCCAGAAAGTCTCATCTAGATCCATCTTCCTTAATGTGATTTGGTGCAAAGAGTATTGGAATTAGATTCAGGAGGCCAGGGTTTGAATTTTAGCTTCAATATTAATGAACTGATAAATTTGTTATAAATTTATCACTTTATCAATAAAATAAATCAGATAAATCTGTTTCTTCATCTCTAAACTCTTCTTACTAATACTCGTAGCACAATAGCAGGGCTATTGTGAAGTAAACATGTTTAATATTTAAAGTGCCGCATCAATGCAAGTTATTATTATTACTTTTTTCTGAACATATTATCTTTTTATTTTCTTTTTTATCCCTTTCTCTCTTTCTCATTATGTTCTCTCTTTCCAATCCTTCTACCTTTTACCAGAACTAATAAGTGTTCCTCTATCCTTTGTTGCTGTCTTTGCTCACTGGACCACTAGGCATAGATGATCATTAAATTCTCAGCTGTTCCACAAAAGATTCTCTTTAGTACCTTCAGGGAAGCCAGTAGCCAAATCTAGGTATAAGAATTGGTGAGGAGAGATGAAAGCAAAATAAATTATTCCATAGACCATTTTTTCTACAACCCCAGTCTATCTCAAAAGCTTATTATTTTTTTTTCAATCTTTTGGGAGACTATGACATTAAATTGGTTTTTCTTTTAGAGTAGCACTCTTTTGAGCAAACAACTTCTCAGAGATCCCAGAAGTTTCTGAACAATGACACAAAAGGAGATAAGACCTTCAGTTGTATGTATTCCATCAGTACCATTTTTTCAAGTCAGATAGTTTTCAAATAAAAACATTCTTGTAAAAATATATATGAAATTTCCTTACATTCTGTTTTCCCCTATCACTTACCCTTTCTTTTCGTCTGGGGGGAAAAATGTCACTGTCTGTTACTCATAAATCTTCATAACTATTTCTTCTCTCCTGCCAGAAAGCCCTACCTTGAATCTAAGTCACTGCCAGCTTGGAAAGTAGCAGTACCAGAAGCTGGCAGAGATATGTTATTGTTATTTCTATGTTTCATTTTCCCAAAAGCTAAGAAAAAACTTTCTTCACATACAACTAACACTAGCTCAGCTGCTGCAATTCGCTCATGGGCACGATTCAGGGGGTAAAAAAATATATAAAATAACACAACTTGTACCAGTTTCCTTTCATATATGTATCCCTTTTATTCTCTTCCATCTGCAACTCAATGGGTAGGAAATGTGATGGGTTGGAAAAATCTGCTCAGTCTGGTAAAGCAGTTTGAAGATGTCAATGCTAAGAATAGTCCATGGACTGACATTAAATAGTAGGGACACATGCTGAGTTGGCTCACCCAGTGCTGGTGTGGAAAGCAGCGTACCAAATTAGAATTTAGATCAGAGACCTTTTTTTTAGAATATTTTCAGATCCCATAACTCAAGGAGAGCATGCATCTCTCTTAAGAGTAGCTATATGGCCTTTTGATACATTAGCACCCAAAAAACAGATTTATTTACCCTTTAGTCCTTTCTATAGGCATGGATAAGTTACTTCTTAAAAAACATAAATATTTTAAAAACCCTTTAAACTAGAATTAAATACATAATACTTCATAAAAATATGATTAATGATAATCTGTATAACACTTTACAGTTTTTCTAACCATTTTCACACCTGTTATCTATATGGGAAAGAAATGTCACAATATCTTCTTCTGTATCTATAAAAGAGGAATTCACTATATGTTCATTTCTGAGTGAGTATGGCTATCAATTTTCTTTTTTTGCCTGTGTGGTCTAGAGATGGGGCTGCTGTAAGGTAGGAGGGATTTTGGAGGTTAAAAGGCAGGGAAGAATTGGAAACTGCCAAATGTATCGAGTTCTGACTGGGAGAAACTACCTCATTGCCCTAATTTTGAAGCTACTAAGACTGCATAAGCATTTAAAAGTTCCTAGCTAGTAGATAGAATGAATCCTCAATGGTACACTGAATACTATCTTGGCAACTTTTATTTCACAAAGGCCTTGGCTAAACATAAATCTGAGTCAATTGTCATAGAATAACCATAACCTTCCAGATAAAATTTCTCTTCTCCTTAGAAAAAGTGTTTCAAAACCACCATTACCTCTTTAAATAAATTAAATGGGTTCAAATGTAGACATCCAAACAGGTAAATTGGTTGATTTTGAAGAAACTGTCTCCCCTTTGAGAATATTGCTCAAAGTAACTAATCTTTTTCATGCCTATAGATTTTACTATTTTACTGGTATTTACTCTTTGCTCATTTTTCCCACTATCAATTTTGTATATATGTAACAGTTTCTTCATTGTTTACCACATATATATATAATGAGGTCAGGTCATGCTCAAAGGAAGATAGTGACCTTATCCTATTACTTTAGTTTTTGTTTTCACTAAGATTCATTTGCATGAAGGATTTAGAGGAGCCTGAGGAAAACTGTGGTACCACAGACCAAGAAAACCCTTTGGGGTTTCTTGGATGACAGCCTCTAAAATTATTTGACAGAGATAAAGACTGGGAAAAAAAGGCATTGATGGAAATTAAAGGAACACTAACCCTAATCTCTAACAGGAAAAAGTGAATTCAACGACTGACTAGACCCCTGTGGATTCTAATGCATTTTCTATATTCAAAATGAACTTAACCAATGGAGGCAAAGACTCATGGGATTGACAGTACCTCTTCTTTCAGAGATAAAGCAACTGAGGCTTTCCTTCCTAGTCTTATGACTAGGTATATAAGGAACATGTCTTTCTCAAAGAGTTAAAACTTAGAGTCTTGAATCTAGACCAGGGTTGGGGAACCTGTGGAATCAAAGGCCACATGGAACCTTCCAGGTCCTTGGGTCAGAATTTTTGACTGAGTCCCAGTTTTATAGAATAAATCCTTTTATTAAGGGGATTTGTTCTGTGAAGTTCAGATTCAGTCAAAAGGCTCCATTTGAGGACCTAGAAAGCCACATGTAACCTTGAGGCGGTAGGTTCCCTACCCCTGGTGTAGACTAAAAGAAAAATGGCTTCTCCACTCATGAAGTAGAAATAGAATCTCAACCTAAGACTACAAGTAAAGCCCAGTAGAAAAACAGGTGAGGTGCAGCAGAGATAAGGCATCTAGAATGAAGCAAAGACATATAACTCATAGGTGTAGGTTCTAAAGAGAATGGTACCTAGGATGGGGGAGACTCAGAAAGAGTATTGAGATGACATTAAAAGCCATAGGAGACCAGAGTTACATGAGTTGCCCCTCTCTGTGGCTATGCTAGCACATATATTCTTCTCATTTCCCTTTCTACAAAAGTGGTCCAGACACACATCAGAGACTCATCTACAAGAAGGGAGTATCAAAGATGGCAGAATAGAGGAAACAGCTACATTCTGCCAATACCCCCCTCCAAACAATGCTAAAATAATAGCTCAAATTGAATTCTGGAGTGGCAGAGTCAACAAAGGGGCTCAGAAATGGGACTTGAACCCTACTCATCTGGTTCAAAAGACTTTCCACACTTCTTTCCACTTTATAACGTTGCTTCCCTAATCTCAAACATTCTTTTTGAAGTCAAATTTTGTGCAATTTGTATTCCCCAAAATCAAACATGTTGTGCTAGAGACCCATACTCATAACATTGGGTTTTCAATCTGTTCTCATCATGTTTATGTGCCATTATTGCGTTGCTGCTACATTAACAAACCTATACTATTGATTCATTTCAGCCTAGCACATTAAGGTTTATGAAAGGTTTTTCTCACCAGACATGAAGAGGGCACTTTGTTCTCCAAAATCTTTGTGCTTCTGACCAACTTTTTCCTTTATCCAGTTAAATTAATAATCCTTTCAAATTACTGAGCAGATTCTATCTTGTAGTCATCTATCAACTAAAAAGGGAATTTTAACTTCATTTAGATCAATAATAAAAATTTTACCTAAGTCCAGGGGTCCTAAGTAAAATAACTATCCTGTCAAATAGTGCTTTACTCAATTCAATTTAATCCAAAAGGTAAGTGTTGAATTCTTATATTTATCTTCCTGTAGGTTGCCAAAATCTACCCCAAACCCCTCCGTAATTCACAATTAAAAATCTGGTGGAATACAGGAAGTTAAACCAAGGTATCTGAAAGCTAGTTTGCCATACAGGCAAGTTTCTAGAAAAGGCTCCTTGCTTTTCACATCCCAAACAGACATTGAAATAAAAGCTAGTTTTCTTTTTTTTTATTTCTACATATTGTCATTTATTAATTTTCAAAATTATAGTTAATGCAGTATATATGACATGCATTTTAATTAACTAAATATGAGCTGGAATAATTTGGGATGCATAATGAAAATGAAGAAAATAGCTGATAAGATCTCAAAACATAATAAGATAGTTCAAACAACTATCATATTAATTACTAAATTATTAATATATTAATATTCTGTCTTACAATTTTTTAGAGCTCACTTATTCTTGATTATTTATGGTAATGCCAAAGAAAAGCAACCCAACTCATTAGAACAAAGGAACAGAGAGATTCTCCAAATTATTTAATTACCCCCCCAATACTGTTTATGCTGTTGTCTACCTTTCAACCTTTACTAAACTATTTGAAGAATCTTGCAAATTCTTCTATTTCTGTAGTAAGCAAAATTGTTTAAATACATTTAAACTTCGGAATGCTTATTAGATAATAAGAAAGTAGATACACAGCTCAAGAAAATGATTCATTTTATTCTAGTATCTACAACTGAATGATATTTATACTGACACTATCAAATCTTTAACATTGTGTTTATTAGTTGTTAATTTTATTCCAAGCTTTTAGTTCTTAATTCACTGAAATAAGATGCTACAAATTACAAAACATATTGCAGGAACACAGAAAACAACATAAACATTTCAGGATATGGTAGAAATGCCTGGCATCAGTGGTATTTGGTGTGAGACACATAGTCCTGCAGAAATGGTAATCAAGAGAAGAAATATGTTGGTAATTGCACACTAATATGCCACAATATCCCTCCCCCAATATTTAAAATGGCAATTATTTTCTAAGAATGACAACATAGATATCACTTAAGGTCATTTTATTTCTGGGACATCTCAAATAAATGGGACTGTTTTATAGCAATTAGAACAGATAACACAAACAGTGATACTTGGATAGGACAAAAAAGATGGATTATTTCATTTTGGGAGGTTGTATCTTTCCATTGGGCTGTGTGTATCCTTGCTTATTGCTGTCAATCACAGGACATTTAGGGTGTACAGCACTGGACGAAACGTGGGTACAGACACACATCTCGGATATGGTATCTGTTCAGAATCCAAGTTAAGAATCATTCCAAGCCCAAGCCATACCCTCCATGAGGGCATGGGCCATATTTTCTCTGATCAGTGTACCAGTAGTAGGGAGTGTGATCAATGCCTTCTCTCTTGTATCCCCTTAGCAGCTCTTCACCATCCGAGATACACATGGAACCTCCCACAATCTCACCAACATTTGGCATCAACACATCTACATGCTCAGTAAGTGGGGAATCCTCAGGACATCGAAGCATATAGAAGGACTTGATCTCTGCAGGAAATCAACACAGCAAGATTGATTCATTAATGGTGTTTGTCATCAGTCTCTCAGGGTCTTCTGGGATATCCTCTCCAAATTCACCCTAGCTCATTCACCCCAGCTTGCCCTCATACTGGCAGGTCTAAATTTCCAGAAAAAGAACAGCACTATGCATCTAAAATTCAAATCCTATCATATTCAGGGCACTCTGTGGGCAGCAAGAAGGGCAAGACAAAATCATTTCCAGCAGCCCCACTATTGCAATGAGTCAATGACCGTGATGATACCCTTAACATCATGGTAAAAGTTCAGCAAAACTACAACAACACTAACCAACATATCAAAAAAGTCTGTCATCATAGGTAGTGTTATATACCCATTTTCCCTCACATCTGCAAAGTGGGGAGAAATTTCTTCTGATATCTCATATCTCTTCCTTGGGTAAACCTTGGTCATTAGGAACAAGAATTTGGTAGTGGTACTACCAATGTTAATTTAGCTTAGGATGCTTACTGAAACTTTAACCCTAGCCTCCATTATATGAAACCAAAAGGAAAAAAAACAATAACAAACATTACAATATAGCAATTTTAACACCTAAGGAACCAAAACCATGTGCTTGGATCCTCATATAACTGCCCTTTATCAAATTCCATTCTACAGTAAAAAGGTCTCCAGTGTTTAATAAGGTTCCAGTGTATACGTTTTCAAGATATTAAAATGAAACAGAGGATGCAAATTGATAACTGAAACCAAGAAAACTTACAGTTGAACTTGGAGAGATCCAAATGTGATAGTTTTTAATCTAATACCAAGGCACAAGTATCAACATCCAGAAAAAGATATATAAGGTCAGCACAGATTGGTAAACCTTGCCACAATGTCCCCCAATCAACCTTAATTATTACTTCTCACTTTCTCCATACCCCACCTCCACACACAAAAAGAGTAAGAGTATTTTTCTTATTTTTTTAAACAAATGCTTTATTAACTTCTGTTTTACATCATTCATTTCCACCATATTTTGAGTTACAATCATTTCCCCCCCATTATTGCCCTACCCAACCTCCCAGAATAGCAGTCCTACAAGATATAGCTTCCTCCAATCTGCTCTCTCCCATACCTTCTCCCATACCCCTTCGACTTTTCCATTAGAGGAAGGTGAATCTTTGTGTCCCAATGCCTGCACATCTTATCTCCCTATTACAAGCAGAAGAGTATTAATAATAGTATTTGTATATATTTGAAACATTTAATGTTGAGACCTTGACTTTCAGATACATTTCCTTCCTCCCTTGTCACCCATTCCCTCTGGTGAGATAAGTAATTCAGTATGTGTTGTACATGTCTAGCTATGCAAAACATTATCATAGTAGATATATTGTACAAGGCTGCTTATAATTCCCTCCCACTCATCCCATCCCCAACCTGGTCCATTCCCTACATGATCCTGTCCCTCTTCTATAGTGGGTACTTCCAACCACCCCTCCCCCCAGGGATGCCCTCCCATCCATCATCCCTCCTCTCATTCCCCTTCCCCCTATTCTGCTGCAGGTTGAGATATCCCATTTAGTATGTATGTCATTCTCTCCCTGAACCAAATTCAATGAGAATGTGGTTTTGCCTTTTTTGCCTTCCTATTCTCCCCCTCCCTTGCAACCACTTCCCCTTGCTTCTTCTACATGAGATAGTTTACCCTACCCTGTCTCTCCCCATCTCCTCTTGCCACTTTCCTCTCTCACCTCATAATTTCATCCCTTGAGTATTCTCCCTTCCCAACAAATTCAACCTATGCCCTCTATCCATGTATAACTGTAACCATCTACACACACATTCACATATGTATTCATATGACCACACCCCCTTCTTCCATTAGTTTCATAGTGAGAAAGATATCATCAGTCACAGTTATTGCTTTTCCATATAGGAATGTAAATAGTTCAACTTTGATAAGTTCCTTTTGATTTCTTTCCCTGATTACCTTCTCAGGCATCTCTTGCTTCTTGTGTCTGGATGTCAAATTTTCTATTCAATTCTGGTTTTTTCCTCAAGAATGCTTGAAAGTCCTCTATTCTACTGAATGACCATATTTTCCCCTGAAACAAAATACTCAGTTTTGCTGGGTAGGTGACCCTTGGGTTCATTCTCAGTTCTTTTGCCCTCTGGAATATCATATCCCATGCCCTTGGATCCCTCAATGTAGAAGCTGCCAGGTCCTGGGCTATTCGGATTGTGTTTCCACAATATTGAAATTGTTTCTTCCTGGCTGCTTGTAGTATTTTCTCCTTGATCTGGGGATTCTGGAACCTGGCTATAATATTCCTGGGAATTTTCTTTTTGGGATCTTTTTCAGGAGGTGATTGGTGGATTCTTTCAACCTTTATTTTGCCCTCTGGATCTAAAACATCAGAGCAATTTTCCTTGAGAATTTCTTGAAGGGTGATGTCTAGGTTCTTTCTTTGATCATGGATTTCAGGTAGTCCAATAATTTTTAAATTGTCTCTCCTGGATATATTTTCCAGGTCAGTGGTTTTTCCCATGAGGTTTTTCACATTGCCTTCTAATCTTTCATTTGTTTGGATCTGCTTAACAGCATCTTGATTTCTCATAAAGTCATTAGCTTCCATTTGCTCCAGTCTAACTCTGAAGGAATGAATCTCCTCAGTGAACTTTTGAGATTCTTTTTCCATCTGGCAAATTCGACTTTTTAAGGCATTCTTCTCCTCATTGCCCTTTTGGGCCTCCTTTGCCATTTGAGTTAGTCTATTTTTTAAGGTGTTGTTTTCCTCAGTCAGGCTGTTGACCCTCATTTCATACTTTTCCTGCATCCTTCTCATTTCTCTTTCCAATTTTTCCTCCACTTCTCTTATTTGATTTTTAAAGTCCTTCTTAAGGTCCTCTATGGCCTGCAACCCGCTCATGTTTTCCCCTGGGGCTTTTGGAGCAGGACTTCTGACCTTACAGTCCTTTTCCCTCTCTATGCCCCCAAAATAGGAGTCTAGGGTTGCATTTTTCTGTTTCCTTTGCCTTGGCATGTTGCCACTTAATTACTTGACTTTTGGGCTTGTTGCCACACTATGGCTTTAAGGCCAGATAGAGGAATTTTCTTCCCGAACGTGTGGGGGGCAAATTCCGTTTCTGGCAAGCTGTAAACCCACCCACAACCTCCACCCTAGATCACAATCCAGATCCAGGGAGGTTAAAACAAGAGTGATTACCCCCAAGACTGATCACTGGATCTCCCTACAGTTCGCAGGCCAGGAGCTGGAGCTGCCTCTGAAAACTACAAAATGGCATGACTCCTCAGTGGCTTCTAGCCCCCAGGGGAGGGAGCCAACGCATTCCCCAAATACTGGTCCCAAAGTCCATAGGACACTAACCTCTTACTTTGTCCTAGGCATGTCTATGTTGATAATTCTGGAGTCGCCACAGCTGCTGGTGTTCTGGGGGTCTCTCCAGCCAGCTGCTGGCCCTGCCACCCTGGGGCTAAAACCTCGGCTCACGGGGACCTGGGCTCGGCTCGGCTCCCCGCGCTCGAGCTGTGCACTGCCGGCTCCCAGACAGCTGTGCTGGTCCTTCCTGCAGGGCTGCTGGGCTGTCTTCAGCGGGAGGTTAGCTTCTCTGTTTCGTTCTGTGGGTGCTGGGGCTCCCGAAGTTGTTCAGAGTCCCCTTTTACATAGTTTGGGGGGAATCTGGGGGCAGAGTGGCTTGGATGAGCTGTTTCTTGGCTCTGCCCCCCTTTTTCTTATTTTTTAGAAAGGATTTCGGAAAGTCATCTTTTAAACAAAGTATACAATGGGCATATATACTTAAATTTACGTTCTTCTTTAAATTCAAATTTACCAGTTCAACAAAATCCACAGAAGTATAACTAAGTACACTTTGCCAAGCCAATCTATTGAAACATTACAGATGCATAAAAAAACCTACAAAGAAATGAAAACAATATATTGCTGAATATCACAAAGACCACCTCTGAAGAATCTTTCCCAGTACACAGTCAGTAAAGAGTTTACCTGCTAAGAACAGAAAGGAAAAGGTACCAATATTTCATAGATTTATCCAAGTTAAATATTCACAGAAGTGTGGGATTCTGATACCTGCTCATTTGCAACTATAAATTTAGCTAAGGGAACTGCTGCCTCTCAGCCCTTTGCTAAGAAATAAAAGTGAAAATATGACTCACAACTCTAAATGTATGTAGCACACCTAACAGGAATAATTCTCCTCCACACCTCACACTCAAAGGTTGAATTCCCCTTGCAGGGATGACATCTTGAGATCAAGGTATTTTGTGGGCCCATATTCCTAAAAGTATGCCTCATGACCCTAACTGATGAATTGACCTTTAACAGTAAAGCAGAAGACAAAACAAGGCCATTTGCTGAGATGCTATATTAAGAACAGTAAGGGTGGCTAGAGTAGAGCACCGGCCCTGGAGTCAGAAGGACCTGAGTTTGGATCTGGCCTCAGACACTTAACACACACAAACAAAAAAACCTAGGTGTTTAACCTTAGTCAAGTTACTTAACCCCAATTGCCCTCCAAAAAAAGTAAATGAAAAAAGTATATGCATACAGTGTACTAGAAAAGGAACACATATACTTATTGGAAAAATGTGGCCAGGGTAACTTACTAGTTACTAGTACTGCAAGGCCATAGTGTCCTGTTTATTTTTGTACTATCCTTATGCTGTTTTCCTTGTATTCAGCACCTCTGTTTGTCATATAGCTCAGTTAAGCAACCTGGGTCAGTTTCTAACCACAGTTTAATTCTTTATTGCTAAAACTGACTCTTTCCTGACTCAAAAACTCCTTCTCTCTCATGCCTTGACTGACTGAGCCTGCTCCCTGATGGTATAATGAACAAGTAGATATGAATCAAAATATCATACCAAATGAAAGGGGGAGGGGGCAGGATATATGTGCTCTTCTTCCCCTTAGAGCTGAACATTTCATTCTCCCCTTAGAGCAGCATATTCTTTCTCAGTGGCTGAGCTCTTCCATAGCTTATTCTCTTCCCTGTTGTTGTTGTTGTTGTTGTTGTTCTCTGTCCTGTGCTCTTGAAGAGGACCAATGACATCAGGAGGGTCAGATCTTGATTTTCAAGTGAATTAGATAAAGTGAGGCAAGGCTATGCAAAGTCATCAGTCTAACTTTCTTCTACAGGGTCATCTGAGTCCAATGGCACAACATAAGTCAGAACAACTAGAGATGATTCCAGATGTAATGGGAGGGAGATCTTGGCCTTTTTAAGCTAAAGTCTTTCCCAGGTCTCAGTTTCTCTGAGGCAGCACCCATTCAGTGCTAGGTAAAAAAGGCTAAGTAAAAAAAAATGTGTCAAGAGATGGCCTAGTTTGCTTAATGGGGGAGAAGGGGAGATAACAGGAATTCAGACTAGGAGGGGAAGACTCTCAGGGTTTTCTGCCAGAACAGAAACAATTGCTATTTACACTGACTCTGAGCTATCAAAACCCAAACAATGACCAAGTGAGGCTTGGACTATGACCTATTTTGGCCATGTGAGATCCAGAGTGATTTGAATTTAAGGTATGGTCAAGTTTAATTGCTCCTATCTCCTGCCTCAACTCATGACTGATTCCCTAGAAAGTATGTCTCACTTTTTAAAAGACATTTGAGGGTGGACTTCTCCATTAGCTAGCTGCCCTCTAATTATAAAAGTTTGATCAGAGAACTTGTTTACACCATGTAGAGAAGTATAAACAGTATAAAAGTATAGATGGATATTTCTACTTCATTTAAGACCTTAATCCCACATTATTCCCAAAACTATTATTTCATCAACTGGGCTGAAGGGAATCAATTGATCAGGAGGGTCCTGATCAACTGCCCCACCCCACACCACACAAATTATTTGGAATTGAATTTAACTCAAATTTTCAGTTTACATTTAACAGGCTCATAAACTCAAAGAATTTAGAGCTGGAAGAGTCTCCATCTGTCATTTTACAGACAAAGTATACCAAAGTCAAGAATGACTTTTCAAAGACACTCAAAAGTAGCAAATAGGATGCAAACCGTAGATTCAGGTCCTCTAACTACAAATCCAGTATGGATTGATTAAAAAGGAAGTGAACAATTGATCAAAATGAAGAAGTGATTATATTGCAACAGTTACAGTCTTCCAGATCCTACTTTCTCACCACCCACAACTTATCCTACAAACTATATAAAAGTAATCTTCTTAATGTTCAGCTCTTGTCACCACTCTTCAAAGTTGAAGCAGCACAGTGAAATTGTGGACAGAGTTCTGAAATTGGAGTCAGGAAGACCTGGTTTTCAATCCAACCTCAGACATTTACAAGTTTTGTGACCCTGAGCAAATTACTTCACCAATTTATGCCTTGGTTTCCTCATAGGAAAGGACTTGATAACCTTTGAGTTCCTTACCACCTCTAAATCTTTGATTGATCCTATGAAAACCTTCATTTTCCAATTTACTATAGAACAAAAAACAAACTCATTAAAAGCCCATTTAAGAGTCTCCATCTTCTGCTCTCTACCTAATGAAGTTCCACTACTTCAAATTAATTCAACATTTATGCAGTTCATGCTTTGTGCCAGGCACTGTGCTAGTCATTGGAGAAACAAAAACAAAAGGGAAATAGTTCCTGTTGAGGTTTGGGGGCTTGGGGTGCTTGAGACCCCCAAATACCAATGCCCCAGGTCCTGCCAAATGAACTCTACTCAAGTCTTATCTCAGTCAAAGAAACGCAAAGTTTATTAAAGATTCTCCATAATGGGTAGAATCTTAAGGAGCCTAAGTATTTGTGACACTTACATTGGACAAGCAGGCCATAACAATCTAACACAGAGTGAGTCTGTGCTAGATTAATCTCTACCCCTTCATGGAGGCAAGATGGATCTTATATAGAGAAAGATTGTAGGTGGTATCAAGGGGTGGTCCAGAGGAAGAGTTTGGGGAGGGTCATGAGGAACTGAGGTCAGATTCTAGGAATGGGATTAAGGTTGGGAAGTAGCTGGACAATGGAGGGCTAGGCGAGGTTGAGAGTAACAGAGATTAGGGTTTAGCAATAATGAAAGGTTTATGGCCTCAGGCAAATGCCTCATCAAGTGGGAAGATTCAAGGGGGTTCCCTTATGTTTCACTCAGTTCCTATTTTTTTAAACAAATGCTTTATTAACTTCTGTTTTACATGAATCATTTGTGCCAGATTTTGAGTTACAATTATTTTCCCCCCTGTTTTTCCCCTACCCACCCTCCCAGAATAGCAGTCCCACAAGATATTGCTTCGTCCAATCTGCTCTCTCCCATATCTTCTCCCATACCCCCTTCGACTTTTCCATTAGAGGAAGGTGAATCTCTGTGTCCCAATGCCTGCACATCTCTCCCAATTACAAACAAAAGAGATTAATAATATTATTTATATATATTTGAAACATTTAATTTTAAGACCTCGAATTTCAGATCCAATCCCTTCCTCCCTTGCCACCCATTCCCTCTGGGAAGATAAGTAATTCAGTATATGTTGTACATGTCTAGCTATGCAAAATATTACCATAGTAGATATATTGTACAAGGGTGCTTATACTTCCCTCCCACTCATCCCATCCCCAACCTGGTCCATTCCCTACTTGATCCTGTCCCTCTTGTATACTGGGTACTTCCAACCTCCCCTCCCCCCAAGGATGCCCTCCCATCCATCATTCCTCCTCTCATCCCCCTTCCCCCTATTCTGCTGCAGGTTGAGATATCCCATTTAGTATGTATGTCATTCTCTCCCTGAACCAAATTCAATGAGAATGTGGTTGGGCCTTTTTGCCTTCCTATTCTTCGCCTCCCTTGCAGCTACTTCCTCTTGCTTCTTCTACATGAGATAGTTTACCCTACCCTGTCTCTCCCCATCTCCTCTTGCTACTTTCCTCTCTCACCTCATAATTTCACCCCTTGAGTATCCTCCCTTCCCAACAAATTCAACCTATGCCCTCCATCCATATGTAACTGTAAACATATATACACATATTCACATATGTATTCATATGATCATACACCCTTCTTCCATTATTTTCATACTGAGAAAGGTTTCATCAGTCACAGTTATTGTTTTTGCATATAGTAATGTAAATAGCTCAACTTTGATAAGTCACTTTTGATTTCTTTTCCCTGATTACCTTCTCAAGCATCTCTTGCTTCTTGCATCTGGATGTCAAATTTTTTATTCAACTCTGGTTTGTCCTCAAGAATCCTTGAAAGTCCTCTATTCCACTGAATGACCATATTTTCCACTGAAACAAAATACTCAGTTTTGCTGGGTAGATGTCCCTTGGGTTCAGTCCCAGCTCTTTTGCCCTCTGGAATATCATATCCCCTTCGATCACTCAGTGTAGAAGCTGCCAGGTCCTGGGCTATTCTGATTGTGTTTCCACAATATTGAAATTGTTTCTTCTTCGCTGCTTGGAGTATTTTCTCCTTGATCTGGGGATTCTGGAACCTGGCTATAATATTCCTGGGAATTTTCTTTTTGGGATCTTTTTCAGGAGGTGATCTGTGGATTCTTTCAACCTCTATTTTGCCATCTGGGTCTAAATCATCAGGGCAATTTTCTTTGAGAATTTCTTGAAGGGTGATTTCTAGGTTCTTTCTTTGATCGTGGCTTTCAGGTAGTCCAATCATTTTTAAATTGTCTCTCCTGGATCTATTTTCCAGGTCAGTGCTTTTTCCCATGAGATATTTCACATTGCCTTCTAATCTTTCATTTGTTTGGATCTGCTTAACAGCATCTTGATTTCTCATAAAGTCATTAGCTTCCATTTGCTCCAGTCTAACTCTGAAGGAATGAATCTCCTCAGTGAACTTTTGAGATTCTTTTTCTATCTGGCAAATTTGACTTTTTAAGGCATTCTTCTCCTCATTGCCCTTTTGGGCCTCCTTTGCCATTTGAATTAGTCTATTTTTTAAGGTATTGTTTTCCTCAGTCAGCCTATTGACCCTCATTTCATACTTTTCCTGCATCCTTCTCATTTCTCTTTCCAATTTTTCCTCCATTTCTCTTATTTGATTTTTAAAGTCCTTCTTAAGGTCCTCTATGGCCTGTAACCTGCTCATGTTTTCCTTTGGGGCTTTTGGAGCAGGATTTCTGACCTCACAGCCCTCCTCCTGTTCTATGCTTCGATCCTCTTTGCCCCCAAAGTGGGAGTCTAAGGTTGCATTTTTCTCTTTAATTTGTTTCCTTTGTCTTGGCATGTTGCCACTTAATTACGTGACTTTTGGGCTTGTTGACACAGTATGGTTGGGCTGCCAGACAGGGGAACTTTCATCCCAAATGTGTGGGGGGACAACTTCTGTTTCTGGCAAGCTGGAAACCCACCCACAACCTCCACCCCAGATGACAATCCAGATCCAAGGAGGTTAAAGCAAGAGCAATTACCCCCCTAAGACTGATAGCTGGGTCTCCCTATAGTTCGCAGGCCAGGAGCTGGAGCTGCCTCTGAAAACTACAAAATGGCGTGTCTCCTCACTGGCTTCTAGACCCCAGGGGAAGAAGCTGACGCATTCCCCAAATACTTGTCCCAAAGTCCATAGGGCACTAATCTCTCACTTTGTCCTAGGCATGTCTATGTTGATAATTATGGAATCACCACAGCTGCTGGTGTTCTGGGGTCCCTCCAGCTGGCTGCTCGCCTGGCTGCCCTGGGGCTAAAACTGCTACTCAGGCAAACCTGTGCTCATCTCCCCGCACTCTGCGTGCCGGCTCCCAGACAGCTGTGCTGGTCCTTCCTGCAGGGCTGCTGGGCTGTCCTCAGCGGGAGGTTAGCTTCTCTGTGTTGTTCTGTGGGTGCTGGGGCTCCAGAAGTTGTTCAGAGTCCCCTTTTACATAGTTTGGAGGTGATCTGGGGGAGAGTGGCTTGGATGAGCTGTTTCTACTCCACCATCTATTCCTATTTTCCTAGTAGTTCATAGTTGACTGAGTGGGAGAGGGGGTAGGTATAGAGGATACACATACTTATTTCCCCAAATCCTATGCTCCAGTCAAATTGCACTACTCACAATTCTCTCAATATTCAATGAACATTGCAACATCTTCATACATACTCTTCCTTATACCTGAAATGTCTTTCCTAATGTACAGCTGCAATCCAAAAAAGCCTCTGTCATAGTCTTTTCCTTGTTCAACAAGTTGTCTTTTGCATAGTCATACCCCTCCTCCTTTCTCTAGAATAACTCATATCCAAGAGCATGAGGAAACTAGCTTCTATAATCTCAGAAGAGACAATTGTTAAGTTTTCAGTGTTAGGATTTATGCCTCATAAATCAGCAGTTTTATTGACTGTTTAGACTTAAGAAAAATATTAATAATGCATATTAAACTTAAATGTATACCCTGTGTGCGTTGTTTTATTTTTTCCTTCAGAGAAATGTTTGTTAAGCATTTGCTAGCATACCCCTAACCATATCCATAAACTTCTATATTTGGAACATTCCAGGTTAGAAACTGTCAAACTCTTAATTGATTTACTCTCCCGGGCCTTGACTTGAAGGATTAGAAAGCAATCAGACCTTTCTGATGAGAACTGTTTTCCTTTGCCATAAAATCACTTTGATCTAGGAGTATTCATGATCAAGAGCTAATCTGCATGAACTATCAACCTTTTGTTGTAATAGGGATTAACTGAGCATACAGGATTTATAAACTATCTCAGCTGCCCTAGAGTAGAACCCAATAGTCTTAGGTCATAGGTCCTTAGGACTCCCTCTTTCTGCCATGGGCTGAAGATTATCTTGCCTAAGCCTCTTTCATGACATCCCTGCTTAAATTTCTTGATGTTATCAGTATCTGCCTTAATGCTAAGAGGGTCAACTAATTTAAACTAGGTATTGGACCTAGCCTTATTGTTATGTCTTTAAGAAACTGACCAAGTTTAGACATCAATCTGCTGCCAGTGTAAAGGTGAGAAGGAGGATATTAATGGGCTTCCTATGTTGTCCCTATTTCCTACTCCTTTGGCTGTCTCCAGTTAAGCCATATACCTTTCCTTATACATGCCAGGTGTTTGTGACTTTTAACATTTTTAATATTGACTGGCTGGACTCATTCTTCTTCAAAACTTTTTAGTCTTCCTGATGGAGTTTAGGCTCTGGGAAACCCCTTAAATTCTGATTGAATCTTCTCGCTTGATGGGGTATTTGCCTGAGGCCATAAACATTTCCTTGTAGGTAGGCCCAAATCTATGTTACTCCTATCTTACCTTAGCCCTCCATTGTCTAGCTACTTTCCACCTTTGATCCTATCAAAATATTTATACCCAAATCTGTTACCCAGAAACTAGCCTAGCTCTCCATTGTCTGCCATCTCCAGGTAGCCTTCAGTTATTTCCCACCCTAAATCCCATTCCTGGACTCTGTCCTCAGTTTCATCAAAGATCCTCCTTAGCTTTCTCCTCTAGACCCTATCCAAACTCCTCCTCTAGACCACCCCTAGATTCCTCCCACAATCTTTCTATATATAAGATCCATCTTACCTCCATGAAGGGGCTGAGATTAATCTAGCTCAGATTCACTCTGTGTCAGATTGTTCTGGTCCACTTATCCAATATAAGTGTCGCAGATACTTAGGTTCTTTAAGAGTTCACCCATTAAAGCAAATCTTTAATAAACTTTGCTTTGCTTTGGTTAAGAGAAGACTTGAGTTGGATTCATTAGGCAGGATCTTCGGTGTTAGTATAACCCTAAACCTCAATTTTCCGAAGAAAAGTTGACATACTATCTCTGGCTGTGAGAATCTAAGCTAAACTTACTATCTCTGGCTGTGAGAATCTAAGCTAAACATACTATCTCTGGCTGTGAGAATCTAAGCTAAAGCCCAGTTGAAATATTACTATTTGCTGGAAGCCCTTTGTAAAACTCATCAACAGGCCAATTAAGTCTCTTCATCCTTGGCACAAGGATGTTTGTACCTTTGTACCTTTCCTGTAGCACTTGTCACATCCTTCCTTTCACATAGCTAGAAAATCATAAATGTTTGATGAACTAAATTGGAATGTTAAGGAGAACAATGTATTCAGAATGAGAGATCCTGGATTTTCTGCTTAATAATGAGGTCTACTAGCAGGGCAAGTTACTGACTTGCTTGACATTTTTTACCCCTCATACATAGTAGGTACTATTCATGCTTGGTGAACTGAATAGAATAATTTGTCATTACAGAATCCCATTCAGGTGGAAAGCTGATGAAGCAATCAAAATGAACTACATGATAGAAGCCAACTTTCCTGAAGATATTGACAACAGATTGTTAGGTATCTGGCAAAACATTGACTGCATAATCTCATTCATCTCAAGACTTTAAAGATGTAATCATGATCTACTGCAAGAAAATCTGACGTTTAACATGAGGGTTTGATATTTGATTCTGTTTAATAGTTTCTAAGAAAGCCATACCAATAAAACCTTTTGAGAAACCCACAGAGCCTCAAAATATACAAAGAATACTCCCTACGAAGTGCCCTCCAACAAAACCAACCACAAAAAAATCAACCATGAACATATTTTGAAAACGTGTCAAATATTCTATTTTATATTGCTATTACAATACAATTGCATGCTATGCATGCGTATAGCTGATTTCACCATTGCATATTCTAACTAGTTTAGTACAACAGAAATACTAATTAGATTTATGCTCCCAAGCCATGCAAAGCTTATGAATCAAAATATGCAAATAACAATACCACTCTCCTCTAGCCACCAGATTGTCTCAGAGATCTCAAAGCTTCTTTCTACCGGCATTCATGAGAAGGTTCCATCTTTGCCCACCCAGAGGCCAAGTGTCGCTCTCCAGTGTGCTCATGCTACACATCTCTGGTACTCAGCACAGCCCTCAACCATATGTAGGGATGATCTAGCTTAAGTGTAGGGAATGCAGAAGCCAGCCTCAGTCATAATCCAGGAACAGACTGAAATCTAGGACTTCTGCTGGGTTTCTGATAATTCCTAGCTATGAGAGCTTCTAATTCATTTACCCCATAATTTGAATTATTACAGTAATATATATATATATACATATATATATGAACATATGTATGTATGTATGTGTATGAGAGTGAACATATATAGCTGAGTTTCATTTTATTTGCTTGGTTATTGTATCTTTTATTAGACTGTGAGTTCCTTGAGGGCAAGGACTACATTTTGTCTCTTTTTGCATCCCCAATATTTAGCACAGTGTTTGGCATTTAGGTATTTAATGTAATTTACTAAGTAGGCATTTAATACAATTTATTAAGTTGTGACATTTTTCTGTTGATGGCCTATACTATTAGAGGGTCCACATAAGATTATTAGTTATTTAAGAACACATATATATTTTTACTATACCATATCACAAAAGTACTTATTTTACTATTGAAAAATAGCTTATTAAAGAACCTACTCAAAACAACTCGATCACAAAAATGGAGGCTTAAAGCAAAATAGAGTTAATTATACTAATTTGACAAATTTATTCCTATTTTTTTATTAATAGGTAATAAAATTCATTCTCACTATAATTACCTTCAAAAAGAAACATGGAAATTATAAGCACAAGCATTGGTAATTAATAATAATAATAATAATAAAGGATGTGAACAGGAAATTTTCAGATGAAGAAACTAAAGATTTCTATAAGCATATGATAAAAAGCTCTAAATCACTATGATTAGAGAAATGCAAATCAAAACAGCTCTGAGGTACCACATCTCACCAGTCAGATTGGCTAAGATGATAAAACAGGAAAATGACAAATTCTGGGGAGGATGTGGACAAACTGGAACTTTAATGAATTGTTGGTGGAGTTGCGAACTGGTTCAACCATTCTGGAGAGACAACTGGAACTATGCCCAAAGGGCTATAAGTAATTTCCTACCCTTTGACCCAGCAATACCACTTCTAGATTTGTATCCCAAAGAGATCATAGAAGTGGAAGGAAGACCCCCTATGTAGAAAAATATTTATAGCATCTCTTTTTGTGGTGGTTAAAGAATTGGAAATCAAGGGGATGCCCATCAATTGGGGAATGGCTAAACAAGCTGTGGTATATGAATGTGATGGTATATTATTGTTCTAAAAGAAACGAGGAGAAGATGGGCTTCATATTTACATGGAGAGGCTTATACAAAGAGATGCTGAGTGAGAAGAGCAGAACCAGGAGAAATTTGTACACAATTACAAACACAACATATGCGTGACGACCAATTTTGATAGACTGGACTCTTCTAAGCAATGCAGGGTTATATGTCAACTCCAAAAGACTCATGATGGAGAGAGATGTCTACATTCAGAGAAAGAATGGAGCTTGAATGCAAATTGAAGCAAACTACCTACTCTGTCTTTTTCTTGTTTGGTTTTGTTTCCTCTTTCCCATTGTTCATTCCATCTGATACAATCCTTCTTTATAACCTGACTAATGTCTAATGTGAAAGTACTTGCAGATCTTACACTTGATTGTATGCCACCTTGGGCGGGGGGGGGGACAGGAGGAGAAGAAAATTTGAAACTAAAGAAATTGTGGAATTGAATACTGTAAACTAAAAGTAAACAAACAAATTAATAAAGACCAAAAACATTTAAAATAATAATAATAATAATAATAATAATAATAATTGAAGAGGTTATCCATAAAGAGGGTTGGAGTTGCTCTAGAGACCCTAAAATACCAACATGTCAGGTCCTGCCTAATGAATTCAAATCAAATCTTCTCACAGCCAAAGAAAAGTAAAGTTTATTAAAAGTTTGCTTGTACTGGACACAGAGTGAGTCTGTGCTAGGTCATTCTATGGCACTATCACACCACATGGAAGGAAGATGGGATCTTATATACAGAAAGTTGTGGAAGGAATCTAGAGGTGGTCTAGAGGAGGAGTTTGGGGAGGGTCTTCACAGATGAGGTCAATGAGTGATTAAGGGTGAGAAGTTGCTGGAGGCTACCTGGATCCAACAGACAATGGTGTGGTGTAATGATATTTTGATATGCTCAAGGGTGGGAAGTAGATGGACAATGGAGGGCTAGGCTAGTAACAGAGGTCTGAGTCCAGCAACAAGGTAAGGCTTATGGCCTTATGCAAATGCCTTATCAAATGGGATGATTTAATCAGAGTTCAAGTGGGGTTCCCAGAGCCTATACCTCAAAGATTCAAGGAGAGCTCAAGATCCCAGAGCCTGCCCGTCATCATTCCCCCCTCAAACAAATGGGAAACAAATTCCTTTGGGCTAAACAGCGAAGGTCCTCAGCTTCTGAAATGCTTCCTGCTGGCAAGGAACATAGAGTTGTCCCTGCCCCTCTGAGTCCTGTTCAAGGGGGTTAGACTTCACATTCAAGGGATCAGACCCCAGAAGGTGGATGATGCCAGGTCCATTGGGCTGGAAAACTTGGATTCCGTCAGAGATTTGCATAGTTTTAGTGGTCATGCAGAGGTGGATGGCTTGAAACCTGGAAGAGAGTTTAAGCAAACAAAAACCAAAAAAGGCACCAAAAAAAAAATTAGAGAAAAGACAGTTTCCCTGGTACAAAAGACAATTTTCCTGGTTGGAATTAAAGACCAAATGCTATCAGATAATCATTTCCTTTTCAAATTGCTCCATGGACATTTAATACATGCAAAGCAATAGTAGCCACAGAATCTAATAGTTTTCAAAAACATACAGTAACTCCCAAAGCCTCTTCTCTCCTTTCATCATCATAGAGAGTAAAAGGTTTTTTTGTTTTTTTTTTTTGTTTTGTTTTGTTTTGTTTTGTTTTGTTTCGTTTTGTTTTGTTTTCCTAGATTGGGTAAAGCTGAAGTGGTGGTCAATTTAGTTTTCAAAGTCTCAAAAGCTTTCACCTGGTGGTCTGGGCCCCACTCTAGAAGGAATGAGTCAGGGCCCTGTGTAGCAATTAATGGTTGCAGTCCCTACCAGGCCTTTGGTTTAATTTGATATAAACAACTTTGGGGGAACAATTTAGGATCTAGGAGTCAAACAAATGCTGGAGTGGCAGAAGTAGTTTACCAAGGAATTTCCTGATCCCCACTATTGACTCAGCCATCTCCCACACTCCTGAGGGAACATGGGGAGATCTGGGAGGCTTAGCTAGAGAAAACTGGCTTCCCAATTTCACCAACAGGTCCCTTCCCAACAAGGGGACAGAATAAGAGGAGACCATAAGGAAGGAGTGTTCAAACAACAGATCCTCAAGTAGGCAGGGGACTGGGTATGTCTGGAGACATCCCTTTCCATGCCCCTAATCTGACTGGTCAAAAGGAGGTTAGAATTAACTCGTTAGATCAGAGAACTTAGAAATAATAAAGTGGGTAACCTTACTTTCAGCCTACATGCTTGCCCAGAGTTCATTGAAAATAGAGAAGGTGGGAGCACTGCTAAGCCACAGGCTTTCCCATCATTCCAAATCTTGAGAACACTGGAGGACAGGGTACTGGGAGGTGGCTCTACCACTTTTTCAACCTTGGGAACAATCTTTCCTCCAATGTCCCTCCTGGTCAGATGGGCAAGATTCTAGAAGGGCTCCCTCTGGGGGGGGGGGGGTGTAATGGAAATGCAGATTTGAAGATCTCCCCTGCCCCTAGGCCCTTTGATTGGCTTAAGTGACTCTGAGAACCTTCTTTAATTTGAAAATATACTCTGCCCCCTAATAGGCTGAATGTAGTCACATGGAGCCTGTGGTAGGAGGCTTGGTTTTCAGGAATGACCACACCTTGATGCTGTGTGATTGGGCAGTGGGTCAAGAGGGTGGTTACATTCTCTGACCCTGGAGATATATAATTCCTGATATAAGGTTTTGCTTTGGGGCTCACTTTGAGAAGTGTTGTGTGATTTGACCAGATGACACTCTGGACAGCTGTTGAGAGCCCCCCGGCTTTGAAAGCCCAGATGTTGATGCTTCCCTCTTGGGTAACTGATTTGGTATTGATGTAATAGTTGGACAGTTTGGAAGCTTGTCTGCTTGATCTCTCTGTATACTCTGCAGTTCAGGGTTCTGACCTTTTCCCCCTGAACTAGGTAATATATGTTTGTTTGATTAAAGTAAGCTTGTTAACCCATTTTGAGTTGCTTTCCTTTACAAAAGCAGATCTAAGAACCTGTGTTGGCAGCCACCCTGGGGATGTTGGGGTGCTTGCTGCTACAGGGGAGTGCTCTGGAGGGGCACTTCTTGGACCAGCGACCAGCGACCCTCCTTGTGGCATCAAAAGCAGGTTTTCCCCCTGCCCAAGTGACTGGGCTTCCTCCAAGAGGGTCCCCAGGAGGGGCTTTACCTGGCCATGGCAGCAGCCAAGAATCGAGCATGTTCTCTGTCTCTTGTTCATTCCTTCATTCTTTCTCCTCGGTTGCAACCAGGTCTCTGTTATTAAAGACTCCAAAGGCCATCTCCAGTAATTGGGCCTGAGGTGTTTGTTGTCCCATTGCCAATTTCTGCAGTTTCCTCCTAATATCTGGGGCAGACTGACTAATGAAATACATGTTAAGGATTGTTGCGCCTTCTATAGAATCAGGATCTAAATTTGTATACCTTTTACTAGTTTCTACAAGTCTATCTAGGAAAAGGGTGGGGTTTTCTTGATTTTTCTGAGAAATTTCTCTTTCTGATAATTTACTTGCTTTTGAAATGCAGTTCTTAGGCCTTCTAACAGGCAAAGTATCATATAGTCTCTTTTCCCTGTCCTCCCAGATTTGATAATCCCATCCTGGGTCACGAGTGGGAACAGCAGCTGTTCCTGGGAGGTATTTTCTGGGGTCATTGCTAGCCAAACAATCCCCAAATTTTGGGGCTTAATCCCAGCTTCTCCTCAGTGGAATAACTGGTAGAGAAGAGGATATGCAAATCACCCCCAAGAAATCTCAAATTGCAGGGATAAATCCCAAAAGCCTTCCGTAAACTTTGCTGGATTTTTGTAGAAATTAACCCAACTTTTCTTTAATTTGATTGAGATCTGAAATGGAGAATGGGACATGCACTCAAGTCCCACCAGACAAGAGAGCTGCTTTCCTTAAGGGAAAAAGCCCTGAAGGGGGCGTGGGGACAGGGGCTTGGGAAGGGAGATTGGAATTCCAACTTCCTGTGAGAGAGTGACTGGAGAGTGTTGTCTGAACTGGATCAGACTACAAGACTGGGGGATCCGGCTGGCAAGGGGGAAGGTCAGCCAGCACATGAGGAGGGGAAGGGGTCAGAAGAGAAGTTACCTCTATGACTGCCTCGGGGGTAGGGCCTGAGACCTGAGTAGGTGTTGCCTCAGGGGGTGGAGCCACAGAGGGAGGCACCTCAGCAAGACCAGTGGCTGGGACCTGAGTAGGGGTCCTTGAGGGAGGAGGGGCCAGGCTGGGAGATGGGTAGGAGATATGGATGGTGTAGGAGGCAGGAAATGAGGGGTTGTTGGGCTAGAAGAAAATGGAAGGGGAATGAAGGGGAAAAGGGTTGGGGTGCAGCAGAAGGGGCTGGGGGAGCTGCCTCAGTGAGACTGTTGACTAGGACCTGAGCAGGAGTTGCTGAGGGGGAGAGGCTGGGGCCAGCCATTAGAAAAAAGTCATTTAATTGGTTCCCATTGTCCCTTTGTGAAGAGTCTCTAGCTTCAAGCATCTCACAATCTTTCCTGAGAACCATGTTCTGAGAAAGTTCAAAGAAGGCCATTAAGTAAGCAGCTTCTGTCCATCTTCCTTCTCCATGACAGTATAATTCTAACTGCAAGGGAGTATTATCTTTTAAAGTCCCCAAAACAGGCCATGATTCATGGTCTTCTAGGTGATCCCTAGGCCAAACATTCTTGAAAAAAAACACCAACTTTTCCTTTTTAAGGTCTCCAGAGAAACTAAACTTTTTTCCAATGTTGTAAAAGATAACCCAAAGGTAAACTTTTGGGAGCTACAGGCATGGGTCCTGGAAGTCCCTTCTCCATAAAGGAAGGTCTGAGAATAAGCCTCAAAAAACAAAAAGCTCCCCACAAAAAAGTACCTGAAGTTTTCCTGTTCCATAGAGCAGAGAGAATTGAAAGAATCTGGCTTACACTTCTGGATAGGACATCTGTCCTTGTCCTCCATTCTTCAGAAGCTGCACACATGTCTATGTTCTTCAAAATAACCAAACAAGACAGAACCTGAGATCAGACTGAGCATGAAACAGCCTCCTAGCTGTCTGACTTAATGAGACCTGAGAGGTAAGTCTCCCCCAAAAAGCCCCCCCCCCAAAAAAAAAAACACACTTCCAAGGTACTAGGGAAAGAGAGAGGCTTACATACCTTCCAGCTGTGGCTGGAGAAGAGCTTGAGATTAGCAGTGTTTCCCAGGTCAAGGAGCCATAAAAATGAAGAGGTTACCAATAAAGAGGGTTAGGGGTGCTCTGGAGACCCCAAAATACAAACAGGCTGGGTCTTGCCAAACGAATTCTACTCAAGTCTTCTCTCAGCCAAAGAAAAGTAAAGTTTATTAAAAGTTTGCTTGTATTGAACACAGAGTGAGTCTGTGCTAGGTCATTCTATGGCACTCTCACACCACATGGAGGGAAGAGGTGATCTTATATACAGAAAGCTGTGGAAGGAGTCTAGGGATAGTCTAGAGGAGGAGTTTGGGGAGGGTCTTCAGGAGGAGTTAATGAGGCCAATGAGTAATTAAGGGTGGGAAATTGCTGGAGGCTACCTGGAGCCAACAGACAATGGTGGGCTAGGCCAGTTCAAGGGTGTATTGATATTTTGATATGCTCAAGGGTGGGAAGTAGATGGGCAATGGAGGGCTAGGCTAGTAACAGAAGTCTGGGTCCAGCAACCATGTAAGACTTATGGCTTCATGGAAATGCCTCATCAAATGGGAAGATTTAATCAGAGTTTAAGTGGGGTTCCCAGAGCCTGTACCTCAAAGATTCAAGGAGAGCTCAAGGGGATTTCCAGAGCCTCCACCTCATCAATAATAATAATAATGGCAGAATGACATAGTAGTAAGAAGTCAACTCAAGTCAAGATCTGACCTTGACACCTCTCACCTTACCTCCATTCCCTTCTTCAGAATTCTGTGCTAACATTCCTGGTTGAACTCCTTCTTTTAAGAGAAATGATTATTAAATAACCAATTATTGAGGAGATCCAGTATTATTTCCTTTTTGAGGAAATCTCTGTCCTTGCCCAAAAATTTATGCTACTTATACCAATTTATATAAAAGGTGTTGTTGCCCCACCCAACTAGAGAAACTTAAAAAGAATTTAATCTAAATTAATTTGGGCCAATTAAGTTCCAGGTCTGAATAAAGGTAGACCCCCTTTTTCTAAATTGCCCAAGGGAGTAGTCTAGATAAGGGATAAGTCTCTTTGTCCAAGACTGAGTGATCAGAGTCAGGTAAACACACATAAACACACATTCTCCAAGGTCATATAAGCTTGACTGAGTTCTATGAGGGATGTTTGGCATTCTGCCTGCAAAAACCTATTCCTTTTTTGCCCTGGACCCTGTGACTTCCTCATATACCTGTTTCTCATATTTAAATGGTTCCCTTGGTTTATGTTTTGTTCTACTGACCCCTTTATTAATTGTTTGCTAGCAAGATTAAAAAAAATGATTAATTACCTAGAAACTATGTCACTTGAACTTTTTAGACATCACACCTTTTTAAGTTACTATCCTTCCATACTATATGTACCTATTTATTTATTTCATGTTGTCTTCTCTGTTTGTAAGGGTATTGAAGGCCCTTGAGTTCAAGGACATCTTTGTGTTTTTCCCTTTCCTTACATATCTAACAATTGTCATTGTAGAGTAAGTACTTAATAAATGTTTGTTGATTAATTAAATGATATTAAGGAAAAGTTGTGCTAAAGTGGGGGTGGGCAAGGGAAGGCAGTTTCATAGGATCATAGAAAGATAAGATCAAAGATCTAGGATTTAAAGATGGAAGAGACTTAAAAGTCATCAAGTCCAAACCCTTGATTTTATAACTGAGGTAACTCAGACCCAAAAAATTTAAGCAACCCCCAGGGGTGGGGGGTTTCTATTCCAAACCTAGTACAATGCACAATTCAGAGCCACTGTGTTTAATTGAAATATTATTTTACTAAAGTCATTCCAATATCCTGAGGTAAAAGCAGTTCTCAAGGGAATTTAAAAAAAAAGTGTAGAGGATAAAACAAATAAAATTACTGGCAAGAAGTTAAAAAAAGAGAAAGTAGTCAGTAAAGAAGTTCCCTGGGTAGGTCCCAGTCAAAGTCTTGAAAACCATGTTTCTACTCCTCTAGCCCAGTGAACCCACAGCTGAGACCCTCATCAATCCAGCTTTAATCCCTATTGCCTCCACTCTTCATCAAAATTTCCTTGCTTGCTACAGTATAGGCTGCTGTCATAGGAGTATAGGGAGTTCCCAGTTACTACCCCAGGATACCAAAGTCATATGTTATGTGTCTGACACAGGATTCAAACCCAATCTTCTTGATTCCCAATCCAGTGCTCTATCTGCTACACCCTGCTGTCTCTTCCACACCAGGAGTTTTCCAAAGCAATGAAATCAGTAGTCATTGTGAATATACTAAGCACTAAATTTTAATCTAGGATGACCTGAATACAGACAGCATCTCTGACTTCATTCTCCAAGGGAACTCTCTATGTGTGAACTCTGTATTCTAGCACAAAGATTAATGTATTTATAACTTGTAGGGAAGTTCTCGAAAGTTATCTGAGGTACATCATAGATTAAATGACTTGCCCAGCCTTTATATGGCTAGCTAATATCAGACACAGGTTTAAACCCAAATCTTCCTGATTGCAAGTCCAGTATTTGATGTGCTACACCTTGTTGCCTCTCAGATTCTGAGGCTAAAATAAGGAAAATAAATATATTTTTCATGAATATTTTTTGAAAATAAACCTAAAAATTCAGACTTCTAATGGTATATTGAATATGAAACTATGTCATCCTGCTCATATAGAAAGCTATCATTATAGATAGCAAGCATATCTACATCTCTGTACAGATCAAGTAGAGTCCATGGATTATAAAGCTTACTGTCACATGAGGTTTGTTTCTATAGGCACTAGTGGCATTTTCACATACCTGTTAAACAATCTACTGTTATAACTTGGTAACTTCATTTGTGTCTTTCTTTACTAATATGAGACCATTATATTGCTATTAAAAATGAAAGATGATTCATCAGGGATTCCTATTGATGCTTTTATATATAAAGAAAAAAAGTCATCATTTCATTCTTATGTGATATGTATGCAAGTTACACAGAATCTAGTTCCCTTGGAAAACTCACTACATCTTTCCTTCAATGTCATCATGGTCCCATTGGGTACTCAATAATTCTTTCTTTAGAATAAAGAACAAAAGAGAAAAAAGAACAAAACAAAACAAAAATTCATCTTATAGGTGAAGATTGACCTAAGTTCAGAAAAGAAATACAGAGAGATTAAAGCCTGAGAAAATGTACTTATGTATTCCCATTATTATGTCATGATTTTCAGTGAAAAGGGCTGAAATAGACAAACATGGAAATGAGGTATCTGCTTGATAATTTGGAATGACTTTTAATTTTTATGGCTTTACTTGGCCTGGACTTGTGTTTTCTTTTATCGGCATTCCTCACATGGAACCTACTCCTACTAATGCAGATCAGCAGGCCATCTATACATTTTAATATTTGAGAATTGCCTGAGATTGCTGAGAGGTTAAAGGATTTTCCCATGGTCACATAGTTAATGTATTTCTTAGCTAGAACTGGAAACCATCTTCCTGCTCCTCAGGCCACCCTACTTTCCATTATGCATATCTGCTTCTGCATGCATTTAGTTTGGCTGGTAGTAATAGTAGCAGCAACAATTATAGGGATAACAACTTCTTCAAAGCTTATTCTGTGTTCCATGCCATAAGGAGAAGTCAAAGACAAAGAAAGAAATGCCATCCTAGGTAACAAACATTGAGAATCCTGTATTTCTTAAAACTGCTATTGTATTTGTGAAGGCCTAGGAGGATCTCTGAAATGCTATCTAAATGAGCTCAAGAAATATTATATAGTTGGTTAGTACTCCAGCCAGTAAGTAAAATAAAACTACTTCTATGATTATTAAGAATTAGTTGGGGAATCATAGGATTTGCTGGTTTACCCCACTTGCAACCATCAGCTTGACACAGACAAGAAAAGAATGACATTTATTCTTATCATGGTACCACATGAAGGCAAAATACATCCAAATAAATTAAACCTACTAATAACCCACCCTCTACAGATGCTTCAGTCTAAATAGCACAGAATATTAGAGAGGTGAAATCATGAGAACCTATAAAATTCAGTGAAAACATTAATATTTTAATTTTGTGCCAATACTATAACATAACAAAATTGAAAACAGAGCTCACTACTTATAGGAAATAAGAGGGTGTGGTGGAAGGGGGCCAGAGATGATGAGGAATTCTGATAGGGGTACAGGATTTTAAAAGCTTAGAGACTACTGGTCTATCTGGTTCTAAGAAATCTAATACAAAAAAAAAAAGAAAATTATACTCCTTGAGAAACAGAAAGTTTGTGTATCATTAATAAAACAGATAATTCAATACCAGTTTCTCTGCAGAACTAAAAAATAGTTGGGTAATAGAAGGCCCATAATTCTTGACTTAAACATTTCATAATGGAAAATAAACTACCAGCAAAGCTCTTCATCATGTATTTTCAGCTATGAACCTGATCCCACCTCTCTTAAGAGTCACATATACATTACCAAAAGATAAAAACACCAATTATACCTCCAAATATAGGCCAATACATGGTTTTGTGGTTTATATTTTTAAAAAAATCACAGTATCAGCATCACTAAAATTCTATAAATTTTATAAGAAAATAACATACTGGTTTAGGAGAAAAAATTATTTGCAAAAAGTAAAAACCAATTTACTATTGATTTGGTAACTATTCACTAAACTGTCTGAAATTATTATAACATTTTTGCTGCCTTAGGTGATCATCATAAAACCTTTGCCTTATTTCCACACCTATAATTTATTTATGTCCTGAAACTACATACAGGAAAATAGATCTAAATATAGTGAGAACTCTAAAGTACTAGATGTCCACGTGGAAAGCCATTCTTTATTTAAAACATGCTGCCAACACAATAAGGTCAACAATGATTCAAATAAAACATGGAATTAGGAGAGAAAGTTTAAATATATTATGGATGTGCCTAATCTCAATTCCATTATCCTTTCCCCTACACAAAATTGCTTAGCTTCCAAATTAAGGAGGTAGTTGAAACAAAATATATTATTAATCAGTTTGTTGTACCTGAATGACTCCACAGAAAAATACATTAAGTAAGCCCTCCATCTTATGGCATCTTTCTTGAACAGTATCAACTGACATTTGGACTCAATAATCATAAAATCATTACTTTCCTGCAAGAGAAAGGAAGGTAGATGATTTGAATTTGAATTTTGGAGTTATTATGAACTAAGGGATTAAAGTGATATGGAGAGAAATAGCTGATAAAGGATATCAAAGAGAGGTTTGGAGCCAAATATGTGATGAGTCTCTCTGGCATCCTGAAATCAAAACAGAATAGGAGGAACATATTTATAACAATTAACATCAATCCAATATTAGGTTTCATGTATACTTTCAAAATAAGCTTTGGAAAATATTTATACCAAAACTAGCATAAAGTCACCAGAGGCTCCATCACCTTAAGGCAACTATAGAAAAATTAACACTCCCTCAGCAGAAAGGAAAGAATTGAAAAAAATTCTTAAAATATGTGACAGATCAAAAACATGCAAAAATGCTTTTGTGAACAAGCAGACATCACCTTAATAATCAGTAATAAACCGATAACAAAAATTGGATTGAACAACCATAATAGAAAGTGATGCATAAAATGTGTCTGATCCAAAAATGGAATCAAAAGTCCTCCCATGAGTGAAATCCATATGAAAACAGTCAACAATATGATGACAAAAAAAGCACAAAACAATGATTTGTTTTATTTTTAATGGCACAATTTATTGTGGCAATTCAGAACCAGATCATTCCCACAAGAAATTTCTGAGGGTTATCTTTATTTAGTGATCAATGTAAATTGTGTATGGAAATGGTAGAAAATGTACAGTATCACCCCAGTCTGTTAAAAAAAAAACTTCCTAATACATAACAAGATGCAACCTCATGGCCAGAATTATACATCAAAAGTGTTCTATTTTTCATGTGCTTATATATAGCAAATTCCCATGCTACCAATACAAACCACAAAACATCTTGGAAAATGTGATCTATAAACTGCATTAGGACCAGATTATTATCACAGATGAAATTGTTACCCATGATTGTATTAACATAACTTTATTCTGTAAAACTTTAAGAATGCTTTTAATAGATACCAGCATACCATATATTTATAACTATCAGAGACAAAAAGTTTTTAAATACAGAGGATATCAAAATCACATTGGAACTAAAGGAAGTACAAATTGCTGCTATCCTCTATAACACTGAAGGGATGCTTGAGGATGAGCCTAAGAAGTATAACCTTATGGCGCCGATAGGTGATGCAGTGAGTAGAGCGTTGGCCCTGAAGTCAGAAGGACCTGAGTTCAGATCTGGCCTCAGACACTTAACACACACAAACAAAAACCTAGCCATGTGACCTTGGGCAAGTTATTTAACCCCAATTGCCCTCCAAAAAAAAAAAAAGAAGTATAACCTTATATCCTGACAATTTTATTCAACTACAAGAATAAATTATCATATCTACCTGTGTGATAATCCACAGATTGCTAAGTATAAAAGAATAATAGCTGGATAGCATCTTATGCTTGGGCAATTCTTATCTTGACCTGATTTAAAAAAAAAACATGAGAAGCATGAAATAAAAATAAAACTAATAATAGCACTAGTTTATATAACAGTTGGTGGTTTATAATGAGCTTTTTTTTACAACTCTATGAAGGTAGATAGTTCCCATGAAAATATCCAATTAAAAAAAAACAATGTTCTGAAAAGGGTAAATAACTTTCACATGGTCACATAACTTAAAATTGACATTTGAACCTGAGTTACTTAAAGGTTACACCTGATTACTTAAAAGAGGAGGAGCTATAATAGTAGCAGCAAACTACCACTCCTTTCCAGCAGCAAATATTCCCAATGTAGAATTAAACAATTGGTCCCCCTTGGCCCCCCAGATCATTTGCTTTTTGACTTCCATCTTACTTTAGAAATCCCAGACTATTTTTTCTTCAAGATTCTATTGCCCAGCTAGAACTAATTATTACCTACTATTGCCCAGCCAGAGCTAATCAGGGATGTGAAAATCCATTGCTATTTTCTTTGTGGGAATTAAAATTGTCCAACCTACAATAAAAAAGACTGAAGCAAAACTCTTAGTCAATGGTACTTTATTAAAGGGTCCATGGTCCCCTTTCATGAAGTGGACCTCAGATCTTCCTCATGATCTAAGATTCCCATTTATTCCAGCACCTTGTGTTTATAGAGCTTGATATCCAAATATGCAAAAAAGGCATGGTAAAATTCAGAATTTCATTGGTTGATAGACCTTGCTCTTGAAGGCCAAAAATGACATATTAGCAAGGGGGTCACAGTTTGAGTAAAGCGTGAAGCAGCTCCACTGACTAAATGGTCATATGATGGTCACCTGTTCATGTTGGACAAGAGAGAATGGTCCACAGGTACAAAAATAAATTGGAAGACTTTCCATATAGTTAAGACACCTCTACCAAACTATACGTGGTTACTATGACAAGGAAAAACAAGGGTAGAGGGCTTCTAGTTAGTTTCCTATGATTAAGCAAGTGATCTTACAGTCTGCAGCTCATAGTTCTGGGGCCTAATATACAGAACTTATAATCATCCATGGGATCATATCAAATTGATAGGCACTAATTGACATAGAGTAGGGGTCCAAATGAATTATTTCTCACATCTTGATGACATTAAGAACATGAGGGACAGATAACCTAGTCAAGTTTAAATATTTACCAGCCCTGGTACTCCTCTACCGGTCTTTCTTTCCCCAGGAGGTACATAGGTAGCCAGAAAATAAAGTGCACCTTCTCATTAACCCAGCAAAAATTACTATTCATCCCAGGTGAGTAGGTGATTGCCCTCATGCAACTGACTATAAAAGGCTAGAATAAGCACTAATTTAGGTCATGTCTCCATAAAGTGAACATTTATAAAGATTTTATTACAGTCTTTGGCTTTAAATGACTTTTCTTTTTCCATATTGCCACACAGCAGGAAAGAAAACCCTGCTAAAGATCTTAAAAATCAACAACAAAAAGATGAGGCAGACTGAGCACATTAAACACCCTGTATACTTGTTATATCCCGTCTTAAGTCCATAATCATCTAAAATCTTCATTGTAAAATCTGTTTAATGAGGGCAGAAGACCCACTTATGTAGCTTTTCCTTCAGTCTGTTGCTTGAGTTATTATTCACCTAAGGTTTCCATTGAGAAGTAAGAATAAGGCATTTGCATTACAAACCTTGCATCAGTATGTTACCCAATCACATGTAGTAAGCACTTACTAAGAACCTAGCACTACTAGGTGATGTGAAGAGGAACAGAGAAACCTGAAGACAAAATTTTTCCCCTTGAAGAGCAGAGCCCACTGGTTTGGAACCAACAGTATGATGAAATGTTTTATAGGATAGATCTGGTTGTGCCAATTACAACCCACGCCCATCTGTGCCACTCCATTCTTTGCCAAAGCATTTGTGTGTTATCCTGTCGATGCAGGCATCCTCTGTAACTTACTTGCTCAAAAGATATAAGGACTTGTCATCATGCTCCAAGAGTCATTCTTTAGAGGATGTGGATACCCATGTCTTATCCTCAGGTTCTGAAAAAGCAGCAGAATTGAAATCTGTGGATTAAAAAGTTAAATATACATGAATGGACTTGGAAATGATCTCATTGGAAGCATTATTTCTTCATATCATGGTGATTTATACCTCCTTAACCCAGTCAATAGGAAAGGGAGAGGAGAGAGTGGCAACAAGAGATCTCTGAAATACTAATATACCCTCAGGCACTGTTTGACTTCTCCATATGCAAATCTACCACCCCCTCAGAAACCCAGGACAACAAGTCTCATACAGCTAGCTGGGGAAGCCAAGATTCTAGTAAATAATCCCTTAATGTGGAAAAAAAATGTTTTAATAACTTAAAAATGTGCTGTTCAGCCAACAGAAAACTTGCTTTCAATTTGTCATGGCTTGAGAGTACTTTGGGGTGGGATTTCATTTGTAACTACTATGAATTCATTATAGGTAATTACTGAGAAGACCAAAGAGAAATACCAAAAATATATCGAAGGGGTTAGCAAGAGGGACAAAGAATGAAAAAATTAATTATCTAATATTTTTTTACTAAATTCCATTTCTCTAAGATTGCATTATTGTATTCTAGGGTTGTGAAAAGGAGAGGGGACAAAAGCAGCTGTTTGCTAAAGGGATTTAGGAAAATATTGTTTGTCTTTGTCTGGCAGGCTCCAGAGTATTCATAGGCATCATTTGTTAATTTGGAAAAATTCATAAATGTAGTCTCTGCCTATGTTAACTAATATGCATAGAAAATATGAAGCTCTTTTGGCATGATTATGCTCTGTGTTAAAGGTGCTTTCACAAGGATCCTACACACTTCAGGTCCATAATTTTATTTTTTTTTTTAAGGAGAATACTAATTCTTTTTTTTTTCATTTATTTATTTATTACTTGATCTGTGATTCCATTGGTTTGTTGATGTCATTGAGTCGTTTCAGATGTGTCCCACTCTTCATGACCTCATTTGGGGTTTTCTTGGAAGAGATATTGGAGTGGTTTGCCATTTCCTTCTCCAGATCATTTTTTTTTTTTGCTTTTTGGAGGGTAATTGGGGTTAAGTAACTTGCCCAAGGTCACACGGCTAGGTTTTTGTTTGTGTATGCGTTAAGTGTCTGAGGCCGGATCCAAACTCAGGTCCTTCTGACTCTAGGGCCGACGCTCTACTCGCTGAGCCACCTAGCCGCCCCAGGTCCATAAATTATTGATGCACTTTATGACTGTTTAGTTTCCAAGCTTGGGAAAGTAACTATGCCCCAAGATCCCCCCAAAAGGTAAATGGTTAAAGAGAGACAATTAAATTGGTTTGATTTGAGTCACAGCAGTTCTATCATTCTATCAGCATTGATTTTAAATATTTGTATGATGTAGAATGATGAATAATTCAGGTTTCATTTATTAGTCCAGTGATCCTATGTATAACTTCATAAAAAGAACTGTGTTTAGGTGTGTGTCTGTATGTCTCTGTGCCTATGTCTTTGTCCATTGCATGTGCATAAATACACATAGGAAGAATGGAATTCTTTTGGTATGGTTTGCTCCTACACTGTGTATATACATATATAACATATACATGTTATACATTGTGTGGTAAATTAACAGAAGAATAATTTTGACAATATTCACAAGGGGTACTGCTTTGCTCCTTGCCAGCAGAGGACAGTTATTTTTTTCCCCTCAGAATCCTGGTTACGTATTGCAAAACTACTAGACTTTCTGGCAACACAGTACTGTCACAGGGTACAAGAGAACACAAAGGAATTACCTCCATATGGATTTACATACTGGAGGTATCCGTGTCTTCTTTCACTGCTTCTAAAACAGAGAACTTTGTTTATGAGGTTTTACAATGGCAGTCATCAGTATTCACCACTTTGAATTCTTTCATGACTTTTAAGAACTTTCTGGTACTACAGCAAAAAATTAAGGAATTAAACAATACTATTTTGGACTATGTTATCATATTGTCTTATTTTTAAATATATGAATGGCAAATATCATTTACATGGAATCATAGGTTCTAAGAAAATCAATGAGTATGTTCTGATATTTCCACAGTAATTCATAAAATTTCAATATCTTATTAATTAATTAGTTAGTTCTGAGCCCTGTACAGTTTGATGAATTAGAAAACCTCCTGTTTTTTATAGTTGCTTGGTTTCTTCTTCTTCTTCTTCTTCTTCTTCTTCTTCTTCTTCTTCTTCTTCTTCTTCTTCTTCTTCTTCTTCTTCTTCTTCTCTCTCTCTCTCTCTCTCTCTCTCTCTCTCTCTCTCTCTCTCTCTCTGTATGTGTGTGTGTCTCTCTCTCTGTCTCTCATAAATACTTATCTGTTGAGAGAATGTATCAGCTATAAGTGGATAGCATTTTTCATCATAAGTCCTTCAAAATTGTATCACTGTGTTGCTCAGAATACCTTTCTTTCACAATTGATCACTATACAAATATTGTTGTTACTCTGTACAATGATCTTGCCTCTACTCAGTTCACTTCGCATAAGTTCATATGTCTTCCCAGGTTTTTCTAAAATTATCCCACTCATCCCTTCTTATAATACAAGAGTATGCCATCACAATAATATACTATAACTTGCTTAGTCATTCTCCAATTAATCGACTTCTTTTCAATCTCTAATTTATTGACATCCATAAACGAGATGCTATGAATATTTTGGGGGGTATATAGGTGCTTTTCCATTTTCTTTTATCTCTTTGGGATAAAGGGTAAATGGGTAGGCATAGCTCCAAATTGCTCTCCGAATTGGTTGGATCAGTATACAATTCCATGAAAAGTACATTAGTGTCTCAATTTTTTCATATCCCTTCCATCACCTTTTATTTTCCTTTTCTGTCATGTCAGCCAATCTGACAAGTGTGAGGTGGTTCCTCAGAGCTATTTTAATTTGTATTTCTCTTTTTTAAAACTTATTTATTTACTTTTACTTTCCAGTTCCACAATTTCTTGAGTTCCAAATTTTCTCCCCTTGTTTCTCCTCTCCACTTCCCCCTCCCATGGCAGCATGCTATCCAATATAGATTCTACAAATACCTTCACCTTAAACATTAGTCAAGTTGTAAAGAAGAATTATAACTAACGGAGTGAGAAATAAGAAAAAGGAACAAAACAAAACACAAAAGAGAGAGAGAGCAAGTAGTTTGCTTCAATCTGCATTCAAACTCTAGTTCTTTCTCTGGATGTGGATATCCCTTTCCATCATGAATCTTTTGGAGTTGTCTTATAACCTTGTATTGTTGAGAGTAGCCCAGTCTGTCAAAGTTAGTTGTTACAGATACAACGTGTCTATAATTGTGTACAAAGTTCTCCTGGTTCTGCTCTCCACATTCAGCACTAGTATTTCTCTAATCAATAGTGATTTAGAGCATTCTTATATAACTATGTAACTATAAATAGCTGATTTCTTCTTCTGAAAACTGCCTGTTCATATCATTAGACTATTTATCGATTGAGGAATGACTCATATTCCTATAAATTTGACTCAACTCTATACATGTTTGAGAAACAAGCATTTTATCAAAGAAATTTGTAGTAAAAATTTTCTTTTTCCTCCAGTTTTCTTCTTTCCTTCTAATCCTGTTTACCTTGGTTTTGTTTGTGCAAAAGCTTTTTAATTTAATAATCAATATTATCCATTTTGAAATAATTGGGAAAAATCAATTTCTCATGTGTGGGACAAGAAAATATATGAAAAAAGACAATTCTACCTAAATTAATTCAATTATTCAGTGCCATATGAATTGAACAGCCAAAAAGTTATTTTCTAGAACTAGAAAAAAATAACAAAATTCTTCTGGAAGGTCAAGAATATAAAAAAAAAAGTGCAAAGGAAGATGGCCCAGCAGTACCAGATCTAAAACTATTTATGCAGCTATAAAACAGCAATTATCAAAATTATTTCATATTGGCTAAGAACTAGAGTATGATATCAGTGGAACAGGTTAGGTACACCAGACACAGTAGTAAATGACTATAGTAATTTACTGTTTGATAAACCCAAAGATTCTGGCTTCTGGGATAAGAACTCACTATTTGAAAAAAAATTGCTGGGAAAACTAGAAAATAGTATGGCAGAAACTAGCTGTAGACCAGCATGGTACACTCTATACCAAGGTAAGGTTGTAACAGGTACTTGATTTGGGCCTAAAGGGTGAAACCATAAGCAAATTAGAAGAGCAAGAAATAGTTTACCTGTCAGATCTGCAGAGAAGGGAAGAATGTATGACCAAACAAGAAATAGAGAACATCATGAAATGTGAAATGGATAATTTTAATTATATTAAATAAAAAACTTTTTTTCACAAGCAAAACCAATGCAACACAGATTAAAAGGGAAATAGAAAGCTGGGAAATGAGTTTTACAGCCAGTGTTTCTGATAAGGGCCTTATTTCTCAAATATATAGAAAACTGCATCAAATTTATAAAAAAAATAGCCATTCCCCCATTGATAAATCGTCAAAGGACAGGTTTTCAAAAGCAATTTTCAGATGAAGAAATTAAAGCTATCTCTCTTTATATAAAAAGTGCTCCTGGAGTGCCGGCCTCAGAGTTGGGATGACCCAGGATTGAAACCGGCCTTAGAAAATGAGCACCCACACGTAAATAATGACTAGCCATGTAACCTTGAGCAAGTTACTTAACCCCAATTGCTTTAAAAAAAAAAAAGTGCTCTATGGGGCAGCTAGGTGTCGCAGTGAATAGAGTGCCAGCCCTGGAGTCAGAAGGACCTGAGTTCGGAGCCGGCCTCAGACACTTAATCCACACAAACAAAAACCTAGCCCTGTAACCTTGGGCAAGTTACTTAACCCCAATTGCCCTAAAGGGGTGGCTATGTGTCACAGTGAGTAAGAGCGCCCGGCCTCGGAGTTGGGATGACCCAAGATTAAATCTGGCCTCAGTAAATGAGCACCCACCCATAAATAATGACTAGCCGTGTAACCTTGAGCAAGTTACTTAACCCCAATGGCTTAAAAAAAAAAAAAGTGCTCTAAATCACTGTTTTGTTTTGTTTTGTTTTGGAGTGGGGAGGGCAGGGCAATTGGAGTAAGTGACCTCCCCAAGGTCACACAGCCAGTACGTGTTATGTGTGGGAAACCAGATTTGAACGCAGGTCCTCCTGACTCCAGGGCCAGTGCTCTATTCACTCTGCCACCTAGCCACCCACTCTAAATCACTATTGATCAAAGAAATGCAAATTAAAATAACCCTGAAATACTACCTCACACCTATTAGATCAGCTAATATGACAGGAAAGGAAAATGATAAATGTGGAAGAAGATATGGGAAAATTGGAACACTAATGCATTGTTGGTAAAGTTGTGAACTGATTCAGTCCTTAAAAACTGCTAGTATCTGGAGAACAATTTGGAACTATGCTAAAAGTGATGTAAAACTGTGCATCACAACTAGGGCTGTATCCCAAAAAGATCATAAAAAAGGCAAAAGGACCCACATATACAAAAATATTTATAGCAGTACTTTTTTGGTGGCAAAGAATTGGAAACTGAAATGATGCCCATCTATTAGAGAATGGTTGAAAAAGTTGTGTCACATGAATATAATGGAACACTTTTTTTTAGTTTTTTTTTAGACTTTCAAATTAAATCCTCTTTATTGCACTATGTTATAACAATGGTTGTTATATTTCATAATTAAAATAAATTTTTAGAAAGAGGCTGGGCAAGAATTAAAATTTCCCTTGAAACTTCTCGTTTCTTTTTTTTTCAACAAATGCTTAATTAACTTCTGGTTTACATCATTCATTTCTGCCAGATTTTGAGTTACAATTTTTCCCCATTTTTCCCCTACCCACCACCCGAGAATAGCAGTCCCAAAGGATATGCCCTCATCCAATCTGCTCTCTCCCATATCTTCTCCCATACCACCTTCAACTTTACCATTAGGGCAAGGTTAATCTCTGTGCCCCAAATGCTTGCACATCTTATCTCCCAATTACATGCAAAATAAGATTAATAATAGTATATATATATGTGAAACATTTAATTTTAAAACTTCAAATTCCAGATCCATTCCCTTTCTCCCTTGTCATCCACTCCCTCTGGGAAGATAAGAAATTCAGTATGTGTTATACATGTATAGCTATGCAAAACATTATCTTAGTAGATGTATTGTAAAAAACTGCTAGTATTTCCCTCCCACTCATCCCAGCCCCCACCTGGTCCATTCCCTACTTTGATCCTGTCCCTCTTCAAAAAGGGGTACCTCCAACCTCACCCCCCAGCATGTCCTCCCCTCCATCATCCCCCCTTTGATCCCCCTTCTCCCTACTCTCCTGCAGGGTGAGATATCCCATTTAGTATGTATGTCATTCTCTCCCTGAGCCAAATTCAAAGAGAATATGGTTTTATCTTTTTTCCTTCCTGTTCTTCCCCTCCCCTGCAAGCACTTCCCCTTGACTCTTCTACATGAGATAGTTTACCCCACCCTCTCTCTCCCCATCTCCTCTTGCCACATTCCTCTCTCACCTCTTAACTTCACCCCTTAAATATCATCCCTTCCCACCAAATTCAACCCATGCCCTCTATCCATGTATACCTGTAAGCATATATACACCCAATCACATATGTACTCATATGCCCAAATACCTTTCTTCAATTATTTTCATACTGAGAAAGGTTTCATCAGTCACAGTTATTGTTTTTCCATGTAGGAATGTAAATAGTTCAAGTTTGATAAGTTCCTTTTGATTTCTTTTCCCTGTTTACCTTCTCAAGCATCTCTTGCTTCTTGTATCTGTATGTCAAATTTTCTATTCAATTCCATTTTTTTCCTCAAGAATGCTTGAAAGCCCTCTATTCCACTGAATGACCATATTTTCCCCTGAAACAAGATACTCAGTTTTGCTGGGTATGTGATTTTTGGTTTTAATCCCAGCTCCTTTGCCCTCCAGATTATCATATTCCATGCCCTTGGATCCCTCAGTGTAGAAGTTGCCAGGTCCTGTGCTATTCTGATTCTGTTTTCACAATGTTGAAATTGTTTCTTCCTGGCTGCTTGGAGTATTTTCTCCTTGATCTGGGAATTCTGGAACCTAGCTATTATATTCCTAGGAATTTTCTTTTGGGGATCTTTTTCAGGAGGTGATCTGTGGATCCTTTCACCCTCTGGGTCTAAAACATCAGGGCAATTTTCCTTGAGAATTTCTTGAAGTATGATTTCTAGGTTCTTTCTTTCATCATGGTTTTCAGGCAGTCCAATAATTTTTAAATTATCTCTCCTGGATCTATATTCCAGGTCAGTGGTTTTTCCCATGAGATATTTCACATTGCCTTCTATTCTTTCATTTGTTTGGATCTGTTTAATAGTATCTTGATTTCTCATAAAGTCACTAGCTTCCATTTGCTCCAGTCTAACTCTGAAGGAATGAATCTCCTCAGTGAGCTTTTGAGATTCTTTTTACATCTGGCAAATTTGGCTTTTTGAACCATTCTTCTCCTCATTGCCCTTTTGAGCCTCCTTTGCCATTTAAGTCAGTCTACTTTTTAAGGTGTTATTTTCCTCAGTCAGGCTAACTCTCATTTCATACTTTTCCTGCATCCTTCTCATTTCTCTTCCCAATTTTTCCTTCACTTCTCTTATTTGCTTTTTAAAATCCTTTTTAAGGTCCTCTATGGCCTGTAACCCATTTGTATTTTCATTTGGGGCTTTTGGTGCAGGAATTTTGGCCTCACAGTCCTCCTACTGTTCCATGCTTCAATCCTCTTTGCCCCCAAAATAGGAGTCTAATGTTGGATATTTCTGTTTGTTTTGTTCCTTTGCTAGGCATGTTGCCACTCAATTACTTGACTTTTGGGCTTGTTGCCAAAGCAGGACTCTGCCACCAGACAGGGGAACTTCTGTCCCAAACTTTGTCGTCTTCTCAACTTCTGGAGGTATTAGTTAGGTGGCCTCTGTGAAGCCTCCACACACTCTGTCAAGCTGGATACCCACCCCAAGACCTCCACCCCAGACTGCAATCCAGATTCAGGGAGGTTAAAGCAAGAGCGATTAACCCCCAGAATGATTGTTAGATCTCCCTACAGTTCAAAGGCCAGGAACTGAAGCTGCAACTGAAGCTGTAAAATGGCAGCAGTGCCCCATTTCCTCAGCCATTTCTCACCCCCAGGGGAAGAAGTCTACATGTTCCCAAATACTGTTCTCAAAATCCATAGGGTGCTAACCATAGGGTACTTTGTCCTAGGCATATCTATGTTGATAATTCTGGAATCTCCATAGCTGCTTGTGTTCTGGGGTCCCTCCAGCCAGCTGCTGGCCCTGCCACCCTGTGGCTAAAACCTCAACTGAGGCAGGCTTGGGCTCGGCTCCCACAGCACTTTGCTGTTGGCTCCCAGAGTGCTACACTATCATTTCCCAGTGTCTTGTGCTGGCCACTTCCTGCAGTGCTGCGGGGCTGTCCTCAGTGGGACATTAGCTTCTGTGTTGTTCTGTGGGTGCTGGAGCTCCAGAAGTTGTTCAGAGTCCCCTTTTACATAATTTTGAAGTGGCATGGGCGAGAGCACCTTGGAAGTGCTGTTTATACTCCACCATCTTGGCTCTGCCCCTAAAGGAATACTTTTGTGCTATAGGAATGATGATCAGGAGCATTTCAGAAAAACCTGGAAAGCCTTACATGAGCTGATGCTTAGTGAAATGAGAGGAACCAGAATACTGTTCACATTAGCAGTAACTCTTGTCAGCAATATAATGGTACCAAAAGACATATGATGAAAAATGCTGTCCCCATCCAAAGAAATATCTATGGAGTCTGAATTTAGATCAAAGCACACTATTTTCACTTATTATTGTATATTCTTTTTCTTTCTCATTTTTCCCTTTTGTTCTGATTCTTTCTTCATAACATGACTTTTGTGGAGATACATTTAATATCACTGTGAATTTCTAAACTATAAGAGAATGCTTGCTATCTTGGGAAGGAGGGAATGGAGGGGAAAAAAACTTGGAACTCAAAATCTTATAAAAGTGAATGATGAAATCTATCTTTATGTATAATTAGAAAAAATAAAATGCTTCTAGTTGGGGGGTGGAAATAAAGCTTAAATTTTTCCTATTCCTTCTAGTGTTTTTAATAGAAATGAGTGTTTTATATTATCATTTTTTCTGCATCTACTGAGTTACTCATTCAATTGTTTCTTTTATTATTGATATGTTGAATTATGCTAAAAGTTTTCCTTATATTCAATGAGCCCTGTATTCCTGTATAAATCCCATTTGATAATAATGCATGATTTTTGTGATAGATTGCTGTAGTCCTCTTGCTAGTAGTATTTTAAAATCTTTGCATCAATGTTAATTAGGTAAATGGATCTAACGTCTTTTTTTTTTTTTTAAGCAATTGGGGTTAACTTGCCCAAGGTTACAAGGCTAGGTTTTTTTGTTTGTTTGTTTGTGTGGATTAAGTGTTGGAGGCCTGCTCCAAACTCAGGTCCTTCTGACTCCAGGGCCGGTGCTCTATTCACTGCGCCACCTAGCCGCCCCCTAACGTTTTCTTTAACTGCTTTTGTTCTTCCTGGTTTAGGTGTCAGTACCAAAAATTGTGCCATCGGAAAAAGTTGGTAAAAAGTTCTTTGCCTGGTTTTCCAAATAGTTTGCATAGCATTGAAACTGATCGTAGGGGTTTTTTTCAATGTTTTATTGAATTCACTAGTGAATCCATTTGATCCTAGGGATTTTTTTCTTAGGGAGCTGACTGATGATTGTTCAATTTATTTTTCTAATATGGGGTTATTTAAGCATTCTATTTCCTCTTTTGTTAATCTGGCCAATTTACATTTTTAAATATTCATCCATTTCGCTTGGGTTGTAAGATTTGTTGACATATAATTGGACAAAGTAGCTCCTCACAATTTCTTTAATTTTATCCTCACTGGAGTTGAATTCACCCTTATCATCTTGAAGAATGAGAACTTGGCTTTCCTTTTTTTTAAATAAAACTAGCAAAATGGTTCATTTTAGGTTGTTTCACAAAAGAACAACTTCTTGTTTTATATATTATTTCAATCATTTTCTTTTTTATTTTATTCATTTCTCCTTTGATCTTCAGGTTTGGCATTTAATAGGGATTTTTAATTTTTATTCTTATTTTTTTCTTCCATGTCCAATTGATTGATCTACTCTTTCTCTGTTTTGCTGATGTAAGAATTTAGAGATACCTGAATACTGCTTTCACTGTATTCCATAACTTGTAGCATATACTTTCATCATTTTCTTTCTCTTTAATGACATTATTGATTACTTCTATGATTTGTTCTATGATTCAGTAAGTCTTTAGGACTCTATTTAGTTTCCAATGAATTTTTAATCTAGGTCTCCACGGCCCTTTTTTGAATACAATTTTATTGCATTATGATCTGAAAAGCATGCATTTAATATTTCTGCTTTTCTGCATTTGGCCATGAGGTTTTTATGCCCTAATACATGGTCAATTTTTGTGAAGATGTCATGTACAACTGAGAAAAAGTTATGCTCCTATTTACATTCATTTTTTTTGAGGGGTGTATAATATCTAACTTTTCTAAAGCTCTGTTCATCTTCTTAACACATTTCTCATTTTTTTGTTTTGTTTATCTAATTTTTTTGTTTTATTTTGTTTTTTTTTGTTTTATTTATCTAATTTTGTTTTCATCTAATTTATATTTATCTAATTTTTTGTTTTATTTTGTTTTATTTATCAAATTTTGTTTTATTTATCTGATATTTATCTTATTCTAAGAGGAAAAAGTTGAGGTCCCCTATTAATATCCTTTTACTTTCTATGTACTCTTATCACTCATTTAACTTTTCCTTTAAGAATATGCATAATATAGGGGCAGCTAGGTAGCACAATGAGTAAGAGTGCCAGCCTCGGAGTTGGGATGACCCGAGATCGAAACTGGCCTCAGAAAATGAGCACCCACACATAAACAATGACTAGCCATGTAACCTTGAGCAAGTTACTTAACCCCAATTGCTTTAAAAAAAAGAATATGCATAATATGGTATTTGATGAATATATTGATATTGTTTCCGTGCCTATGATACCTTTTAGAAAAATAAAATTTCTTTATTGATATCTTTTATTTAGCTCTATTTTTGCTTTTCATTTGTCTGAGATCATGATTGCTTAAACTAGTTTTTTTTTTGCTTCAGCTAAAGCATAATAGATTCTGCTCCTGCCCCATATTTTTACTCTATGTATGTCTCTCTTTTTAATGTGTTTCTTGTAAACAACATATTGTTGGATTTTGCTTTTAATTCTTCCTGCTATCTGCTTGTGTTTTATGAATGAGTTCATCCCATTCATGTTCACAGTTATGATTATTAACTGTGTATTTTCCTCTATCCTATTTTCCCTTCTTTATCCTTCTCTCTCCCACCTTTTTTACTATTTTACTCCCCAAAAGTCTGTTTTACTTCCCACCTCTGCCTCCCTTAACCCACCCTGCCTTCTATCAGTTTCCCCCCACACTTCCCTTCTTACTTTCCTATAGTGTAAGATAAATTGTTATATTCAACTAAATATGCATGTTGTTCACCCATTTGAACCTATTACAATGGGAATAAAGTTCAAGCATTGTCTGTTATGCACCCCCATATTCCCCACTGTAAAAGCTCTTCTTTTCACAACTCATTTACATGAGATAATTTCCCCATTCTTCCTCTCCCTTCCCCCTTCTTCCAGTGCATCCCTCTTCACTTTTATTTTTTTTAAATCATTCATCCCATTATGATCACCTCACTCTAATACCCTCAATCTATATATACTCCTTCTAAACTGTCCAAATAATAAGGTTCTTAGTAGTTATAAGTGTCATTTTCCCACATAGGAATATAAATAATTTGACCTTGTTGACTCCCTTATGATTTCTATTTCCTGTTTATTATTTTATGTTTCTCTTGAATCTTAAATTTGAAAGGAAATTTTCTATTCAACTATGGTATTTTCATCAGGAATCTTTAAAACTCCTCTATTTTACAAAATATCCATTTTTCCCTGAAATGATTATCCTCAAGTTTCTCAGGTAAGTGATTCTTGATTGTAATCCTAATTTCATTACCTTCAAGAATATCATATTTCAGGGTCTCTAATCCTTTAATGTTTCTACATTAAAGATGACAGATGTTGCATTATTATGACTGTGGTTCCATAATATTTATATTTCTTCTTTTTAGCTGCTTGCAATATTTTCTCCTTGACCTGGAAATTTTTCTATTATTTTCCTGGAAGTATTCATTTTGGGATCTCTTTAAGGAGATAATCCAAGGATTATTTCAGTTTCTATTTTGCCCTCTAATCCCAGGATATCAGGATATTTTTCCTTTGTAATTTCTTGAAATATGATGTGCAGGGTCTTTTTTTGATCATGGCTTTCAGGTAGTCCAATAATTCTTAAGTTATCTATCCTTGATATCTTTTCCAGGTCAGTTGTTTTTCCAATGACATGTTTCACACTTTCTTCTGTTGTTTTGGTTTTTTTTTTTTTTTTATACTGATTCTAAATGTTTCACAGGGTTATTAACTTCCACTCATCCAATTCTAATTTTTTAAGAAATGTTTTTCTTTAGTGAGCTTTTCTATCTTCTTTTCCATGTAGCCAATTCTATTTTTAAGGGGTTCTTTTCTTCAGCAAAATTGTGTACCTTTTTTTTTTTTTTGCCATTTGGCCAATTCTGGTTTTTAAGATGTTATTTTCTCCAGATTTGTTTAGGTATGTATGTGTGTGTGTGTGTGTGTGTGAGAGAGAGAGAGAGAGAGAGAGAGTCTTTTATTAAGCTATTGACTCTTTTTTCATAATTTTCTTTGATTACTCCCATTTTTCCCCAATTTCCTTTACTTCTCATTTGATTTTTAAAATTGTTTTTTTAGTTCCTCTGAGATTTCTTTTTTTTTTTTTTTTTTGCTTCTTGGAGGGCAATTAGGGCAAAGTGACTTGCCCAGGGTCACACTACATGGTATAGTTTACCCTACCCTGTCTCTCCCCATCTCCTCTTGCCACTTTCCTCCCTCACCTCATAATTTCATCCCTTGAGTATTCTCCCTTCCCAACAAATTCAACCTATGCCTTCTGTCCATATATAACTGTAACCATCTACACACACATTCACATATGTATTCATATGACCACACACCCTTCTTCCATTATTTTCATAGTGAGAAAGATATCATCAGTCACAGTTATTGCTTTTCCATATAGGAATGTAAATAGTTCAACTTTGATAAGTTCCTTTTGATTTCTTTTCCCTGATTGCCTTCTCAGGTATCTCTTCCTTCTTGTGTCTGGATGTCAAATTTTCTGTTCAATTCTGTTTTTTTTTTTTTTCTCAAGAATGTTTGAAAGTCCTCTATTCCACTGAATGACCATATTTTCCCCTGAAACAAAATACTCAGTTTTGCTGGGTAGGTGACCCTTGGGTTCATTCCCAGTTCTTTTGCCCTCTGGAATATCATATTCCATGCCCTTGGATTCCTCAGTGTAGAAGCTGCCAGGTCCTGGGCTATTCTGATTGTGTTTCCACAATATTGAAATTGTTTCTTCCTGGCTGCTTGTAGTATTTTCTCCTTGATCTGGGGATTTTGGAACCTGGCTATAATATTCCTGGGAGTTTTCTTTTTGGGATCTTTTTCAGGAGGTGATCAGTAGATTCTTTCAACCTCTATTTTGCCCTCTGGATCTAAAACATCAGGGCAGTTTTCCTTGAGAATTTCTTGAAGGGTGATTTCTAGGTTCTTTCTTTGATCATGGCTTTCAGGTAGTCCAATCATTTTTAAATTGTCTCTCCTGGATCTATTTTCCAGGTCAGTGGTTTTTCCCATGAGATATTTCACATTGCCTTCTAATCTTTCATTTGTTTGGATCTGCTTAACAGCATCTTGATTTCTCATAAAGTCATTAGCTTCCATTTGCTCCAGTCTAACTCTGAAGGAATGAATCTCCTCAGTGAACTTTTGAGATTCTTTCTCCATCTGGAAAATTTGACTTTTTAAGGAATTCTTTTCCTCATTGCCCTTTTGGGCCTCCTTTGACATTTGAGTTAGTCTATTTTTTTAAGGTGTTGTTTTCCTCAGTCAGGCTGTTGACCCTCATTTCATACTTTTCCTGCATCCTTCTCATTCCTCTTTCTAATTTTTCCTCCACTTCTCTTATTTGATTTTTAAAGTCCTTCTTAAGGTCCTCTATGGCCTGCAACCTGCTCATGTTTTCCCCTGGGGCTGTTGGAGCAGGACTTCTGACCTCACAGTCCTCTTCCCCTATGCTTCGACCCTCTTTGCCCCCAAAGTAGGAGTCTAGGGTTGCATTTTTCTGTATAATTTGTTTCCTTTGCCTTGGAATGTTGCCACTTAATTACTTGACTTTTGGGCTTGTTGCTACAGTATGGCTTTGCTGCCAGATAGGGGAATTTTCATCCCGAATGTGTCAGGGGGCAACTTCCATTACTGGCAAGCTGGAAACCCACCCAGGACCTCCACCCCAGATCACAACGCAGATCCAGGGAGGTTAAAGCAAGAGAGATTACCCCCCAAGACTGATCACTGGATCTCCCTACAGTTTGCAGGCCAGGAGCTTGAGCTGCCTCTGAAAACTACAAAATGGAGTGTCTCCACAGCTTCTAGCCCCCAGGGGAGGAAGCCGACACGTTCCCCAAATACTGGTCTCAAAATCCAAAGGGCACTAACCTCTCACTTTGTCCTAGGCATGTCTGTGTTGATAATCCTGGAATCACCACAGCTGCTGGTGTTCTGGTGTCCCTCCAGCCGGCTGCTGACCCGGCTGCCCTGGGGTTAAAACTGCGACTCAGGCAGACTTGTGCTCGGTTCCCAGTGCTCTGCCCGCTGTGCTGCTGGCTCCCAGAGTGCTGTGCTGGTCCTTCTTGCAGGGATGCTGGGCTGTCCTCAGCGGGAGCTTAGCTTCTCTGTGTCGTTCTGTGGGTTGTTGGTCAGAGTCCCCTTTTACATAGTTTGGAGGTAATCTGGGGGCAGAGTGGCTTGGATGAGCTGTTTCTACTCCGCCATCTTGGCTCCACCCCTATCATTTATTTTTAATTTTTTTTTTCTACTGGCTACTTCCCTACTACCTACAAATATGGTCTTTACCTCCCTGTTTCATAGATAACACAGAGGAGGCTCTGGAGTTTTGGGACTCCAGCTTCTAAAAGATTCACTCTTGATCTGGTCAGACAGGAAGGACAGGAAGATATCTTCAGAGGGGTTAATAATCTTACTTTGTTCTAGTCTAGTCTTCTCAAGAGAAAGTTGCTGATAATGGAAGGACCAACTCCTACAGTATTCCCTAAACACCCTTCTCACAGGGGACAGCATGAAGGGGGTTGTAACTTCACCTATGTCTCAATAGGGTCAAGCGAGACAGGCACAGCTTGTGTGCTCTTCTAAAACCCCTCAAGCCTCAAACAGGATTGAGGCAGGTAAATGCATTAGTCTATGCGTTACCCAAATCCCAAATGTGTTTGCCCATGGGTTCCCCTATGGATTCCCATGATTTCCCCACTCACTGACCAGTGCCCACTATCTTCATAGGGTAACAGACAAAGAAGGCATCTGGCCAACATTAAGTAAATGGGTTAACTTTAACAATATTGTTATTCTGCACAGGAATAGTAAATATCACATTATGTTCCCCATATCTCATGGTGCAGAATCAGTAGGACTGTCTTTCACTATGATATAGGATGCTTGGGCTATTCTGGGAGTTATTATCTAGCATGTGGAAACTAGATATTGCCATGGCCATGGATACTGAGAAACTAAACTCTAAAAAGGATAACAAAATCCTCTGTACACACACTCCCTTATTCTCATGAACATTTTCTTGATCATCCATCTTTCATAGCTACTACCTTATCTCTTCTGGACTTTGTGACTAAACTCCTTATAAAGGCAATATATAATAAGTGCTTCCTCTTTCTTTCCTCTCACTCCCTTAACCCTTTACCATCCAGTTTCTAATGTCAGTGATTTATTGAAACTATTCTCTCCAAAGGTACCAATAATTTCTTATTTACCAAATCCATTGTCCTTTTCTCAGTCTTTATTTACCTTGACCTTTCTAAAAAACTTTGATAATATTGATAACCCTCCCTTTCTTGATATTTTCTTTAGGTTTTTTGAACATCTCTCTCTGTTGGTCCTTCTCCTACCTATATGAACATTCTTTAGTATCTTTCACTGGATGCTTATCTAGATCAAGTCCTCTAATTGTAGATGTCCCATAGGATACTTTATTGGCTCCTCTTCTCCACTTGTCCAACTTCATTTGGTGATCTCATTAGCTCCCATGGATTTGATTACTGTCCCTAAGCTGACAATTCTCAAATCTACCTGTTCTGCCCCCAAACTTTCTACTGACTTCCAACATCACATCTACAACTACCTTTCAGATATCTGGGTGTCGTCTTAATCTAAATATGTCCAAAACACAACTCAGTATCTTCTTCCCCTAGACCCTCTGCCTTTCCAGCCTTCCTTATTATAATCCAAATCACCACCATTTTCCCAGTATCACAGACTTGCAACATAAGTATAATCCTAGACTCCTTACTTTCCCTCACCCCCTATGTCCAATTTCTTGCCAAACCTATTTTACCTTTGTAATATCTCTTAGACACACTGTCCTGTCTCTTCAAACCCTGATAACACTCTGGCATGAGCCCTCATTACCTTGTACTGGTCCACTTATTTCAAGTTTTTCCCCACTCCTATCCATTCTCCATCTTTTATAGTGTCACCAAAGTTATTTTTTAAAAGCATCTAAAAGGATTTCTTAAAAGATCTATCCATGTCATCTCTGTACTCAATAAATTCTACTGGCTCCTTATTTCTTCTAGAATCAAATACAAAATGCATTTTGATACAGTGATCTTTGCCTCTTTGCTTTCCCATGAACAACTCACTTCCTCTTTCAGCTCCAGGCATATTTTTACAAATGCTTTATTAATTTCTGATTTACATCATTCATTTCCACCAGATTTTGAGTTACAATTTTTCCCCATTTTTCCCCTACCCACCACCCCAGAATAGCAGTCCCACAGGATATGCCCTCATCCAATCTGCTCTCTCCCATATCTTCTCCCATACCCCCTTCGACTTTTCCATTAGGGCAAGGTGAATCTCTCTGCCCCAATGCCTGCACATCTTATCTCCCAATTACATGCAAAATAGTATTAATAATAGTATTTATATATATTTGAAACAATTAATTTTAAAATTTCGAATTGCAGATCCATTCCCTTCCTCCCTTGTCACCCACTCCAGCTGGGAAGATAAGAAATTCAGTATGTGTTGTACATGTATAGCTATGCAAAACATTACCATAGTAGATATATTGTAAAAGGCTGATTATGTTTCTCTCCCACCCATCCCACCACCCACCTGGACCATTCCCTACTTTGATCCTGTCCTCTTCAAAAGTGGGTGCCTCCAACCTCCCCTCCCCGCAGCATGCTCTCCCTTCCATCATACCCCCTCTCATCCCCCTCCCCATTTAGTATGTATGTCATTCTCTTCCTGAGCCAAATTCAAAGAGAATATGGTTTTACCTTTTTGCCTTTCTGTTCTTCCCCTCCCCTCACTATTTCACTTTGCCTCTTTTACATGAGAGAGTTTACCACCCACATCTCTCCCCATCTCCTCTAGCCACATTCCTCTCTCACCTCTTAAATTCACCCCTTAAGTATCTTCCCTTCCCAACAAATTCGACCTGTGTCCTCCATCTATGTATACCTGTAAACACATATACACACATTCACATATGTATTCATATGCCCGTATACCCTTCTTCCGTAATTTTCATACTGAGAAAGGTTTCATCAGTCACAGTTATTGTTTTTCCATGTAGGAATGTAAATAGTTCAACTTTGATAAGTTCCTTTTGATTTCTTTTCCCTGTTTACCTTCTCAAACATCTCTTCTTCTTGTGTCGGAATGTCAGATTTTCTATTCACCTATGGTTTTTTCCTCAAGAATACTTGAAAGTCCTTTATTCCACTGAATGACCATATTTTCCCCTGAAACAAGATACTCAGTTTTTCTGTGTAAGTGATTCTTGGTTTTAATTCCAGCTCCTTTGCCCTCCAGAATGATTTTCCATGCCCTTGGATCCCTCAGTGTAGAAGCTGCCAGGTCCTGTGCTATTCTGATTGTGTTTCCACAATACTGAAATTGTTTCTTCCTGGCTGCCTGTGGTATTTTCTCCTTGATCTGGGAATTCTGGACCTGGCTATAATATTCCTAGGAGTTTTCTTTTTGGGATTTTTTTCAGGAGGTGATATGTGGATTTTTTCAACCCCTATTTTACCCTCTGGGTCTAAAACATCAGGGCAGTTTTCCTTGAGAATTTCTTGAAGGATGATTTCTAAGTTCTTTCTTTGATCATGGCTTTCAGGTAGTCCAATAATTTTTAAATTACCTCTCCTGGATCTATTTTCCAGGTCAGTGGTTTTTGCCATGAGATATTTCACATTGCCTTGTATTTTTTCAATTGCTTTGATCTGTTTAACAGCTTCTTGATTTCTCATAAACTCATTAGCTTCCATTTGCTTCAGTCTAACTCTGAAGGAATGAATCTCCTCAGTGAGCTTTTGAGATTTTTTTTCCATCTGGCAAATTCGGCTTTTAAAGGCATTCTTCTCCTCTTTCCCTTTTTGAGCCTCCATTGCCATTTGAGTTAGTCCATTTTTAAGGTCAGTTAGTCTATTTTCCTCAGTCAGGCTGTTGACTCTCAATTCATACTTTTCCTGCATCCTTCTCATTTCTCTTCCCAATTTTTCCTCAACTTCTCTTATTTCCTTTTTAAAATCCTTCTTAAGTCCTCTATGGCCTGTAACCTGTTTGTATTTTCATTTGGGGTTTTTGATGCAGTATTTCTGACCTCACAGTCCTCCTCCTGTTCCCTGCTTCAATCCTCTTTGCCCCCAAAATAGGAGTCTAATGCTGAATTTTTCTATTTATTTTGTTTCCTTTGCCTAGGCATGTTGCCACTTAATTACTTGACTTTTGGGCTTGTTGACACAGTAGGACTCTGCCACCAGACAAGGGAGCTGCTATCCCAAATATTGGGGTCTTCTCAAATGCAACTCTTGAATACTGTCTACGAGATAGCACAGTTGCACTCTGTATCAGTAGAGGACGAGACCATAATGAGGACAGCTCAAATCCTATATTGAAGAATTTAACACTGTAGAATCAAAAGGATACTGTTATAAGTAAGGAGAAATTATGGCAGTTTCCTCTTTAGTTCAAGTATAATTAAAACAATTCACTTGAAAGTATAGCCCTGGGGGGGGGGAGCCAAGATGGCGGAGTAGAAACAGCTCATCCAAGCCACTCTGCCCCCAGATTCCCCCCAAACTATGTAAAAGGGGACTCTGACCAACTTCTGGAGCCCCAGCACCCACAGAACGACACAGAGAAGCTAACCTTCCACTGAGGACAGCCCAGGAGCCCTGCAGGAAGGACCAGCGCAGTGGTCTGGGACCTAGCAGCGTGCAGGTCAGAGCACAGGAGCCGAGCCGAGGCGAGCCCAGGTCCGCTTGAGCTGAGGTTTTAGCCCCAGGGTGGCAGGGCCAGCAGCTGGATAGAGGAACCCCAGAACACCAGGAGCTGTGGCCACTCCAGAATTATCAACATAGATATGCCTAGGACAAAGTAAGAGGTTAGTGTACTAAGGACTTTGGGTCCGGTATTTAGGGAATGCATCGGCTCCCTCCCCTGGGGGCTAGAAGCCTCTGAGGAGACACGCCATTCTGTAGTTTTCAAAGGCAGCTCCAGCTCCAAGCCTGCAATTAATTGTAGGGAGATCCAGAGATCAATCTTGGGGGGTAATCACTCTTGCTTTAACCTCCCTGGATCTGGATTGTGATCTAGGGTGGAAGTTGTGGGTGGGTTTACAGCTTGCCAGAAACGGAAGTTGCCCCCCACACGTTCGGGACGAAATTCCTCTATCTGGCCTTAAAGCCATAGTGTGGCAACAAGCCCAAAAGTCAAGCAATTAAGTGGCAACATGCCAAGGCAAAGGAAACAGAAAAATGCAACCCTAGACTCCTATTTTGGGGGCATAGAGCGGGAAAAGGACTGTGAGGTCAGAAGTCCTGCTCCAAAAGCCCCAGGGGAAAACATGAGTGGGTTGCAGGCCATAGAGGACCTTAAGAAGGACTTTAAAAATCAAATAAGAGAAGTGGAGGAAAAATTGGAAAGAGAAATGAGAAGGATGCAGGAAAAGTATGAAATGAGGGTCAACAGCCTGACTGAGGAAAACAACACCTTAAAAAATAGACTAACTCAAAGGGCAAAGGAGGCCCAAAAGGGCAATGAGGAGAAGAATGCCTTAAAAAGTCAAATTTGCCAGATGGAAATAGAATCTCAAAAGTTCACTGAGGAGATTCATTCCTTCAGAGTTAGACTGGAGCAAATGGAAGCTAATGACTTTATGAGAAATCAAGATGCTGTTAAGCAGATCCAAACAAATGAAAGATTAGAAGGCAATGTGAAATATCTCATGGGAAAAACCACTGACCTGGAAAATAGATCCAGGAGAGACAATTTAAAAATGATTGGACTACCTGAAAGCCATGATCAAAGAAAGAACCTAGAAATCACCCTTCAAGAAATTCTCAAGGAAAATTGCCCTGATGTTTTAGATCCAGAGGGCAAAATAGAGGTTGAAAGAATCTACTGATCACCTCCTGAAAAAGATCCCAAAAAGAAAACTCCCAGGAATATTATAGCCAGGTTCCAGAATCCCCAGATCAAGGAGAAAATACTACAAGCAGCCAGGAAGAAACAATTTCAATATTGTGGAAACACAATCAGAATAGCCCAGGACCTGGCAGCTTCTACACTGAGGGATCGAAGGGCATGGAATATGATATTCCAGAGGGCAAAAGAACTGGGAATGAACCCAAGGGTCACCTACCCAGCAAAACTGAGTATTTTGTTTCAGGGGAAAATATGGTCATTCAGTGGAATAGAGGACTTTCAAGCATTCTTGAGGAAAAAACCAGAATTGAATAGCAAATTTGACATCCAGACACAAGAAGGAAGAGATGCCTGAGAAGGCAATCAGGGAAAAGAAATCAAAAGGAACTTATCAAAGTTGAACTATTTACATTCCTATATGGAAAAGCAATACCTGTGACTGATGATATCTTTCTCACTATGAAAATAATGGAAGAAGGGGGTGTGGTCATATGAATACATATGTGAATGTGTGTGTATATGGTTACAGTTATATATGGATAGAGGGCATAGGTTGAATTTGTTGGGAAGGGAGAATACTCAAGGGATGAAATTATGAGGTGAGAGAGGAAAGTGGCAAGAGGAGATGGGGAGAGACAGGGTAGGGTAAACTATCCCATGTAGAAGAAGCAAGGGGAAGTGGTTGCAAGGGAGGGGGAGAATAGGAAGGCTAAAAAGGCAAAACCACATTCACATTGAATTTGGTTCAGGGAGAGAATGACATACATACTAAATGGGATATCTCAACCTGCAGCAGGATAGGGGGAAGGGGGATGAGAGGAGGGATGATGGATGGGAGGGCATCCTTGGGGGAGGGGAGGTTGGAAGTACCCACTATAGAAGAGGGACAGGATCATGTAGGGAATGGACCAGGTGGGGGGTGGGATGAGTGGGAGGGAATTATAAGCAGCCTTGTACAATATATCTACTATTATAATATTTTGCATATCTATGCATGTACAACATATACTGAATTACTTATCTCCCAAGAGGGAATGGGTGACAAGGGAGGAAGGAAATGGATCTGAAATTCGAGGTCGTAACATTCAATGTTTCAAATATAAGAATACAATTTTGGTATCAAGGTACAGGGTGTTTAACTGTGGCTGATCAATCCAATATGAAATTGGAAGGCTCTACCACAGGTCAGGTACAAATACTCCATTTGAGCATTTAGATGGAAATGTCTCCAGATATGTACATCTCATATTTCCTTTCTGCTACAGTAATATTGATTTGCTCATAGAGCACAGTGCTTGCTTTCATGTGGTCATGCCATTCTAAGTGGACCCATGCCAGAATCTTCCATGTCTCACAATCAATTCAAAAGTTCTTCAGAAAGACTTTGAGAGACTTCTTGTATCACTTCACTCAGGATGCAGTACCTGCTGCCTTCTCTCACAACAAGAGCTTTTTATTATTTCAAATCTATTGGATTTTATCTTATCCATGAGCATGCACACATTTCATGTACCAGTGGTGAGTGTAATAATCTTCACAAAAAAAACTTTAGTACATCTTTTTTAAAAATATTTTGACCACAGGGTGGGATCCCTGCTTGCCATGGTAAGCAGGACAGGACAATTTTTAGGTCACATGCCTCTTCCACATGCCAGAAGGTCCTTAACATCAATGTGGTCCCTAAATTTTTTAATATGCAACTCAAACCCCTATTTGCTTTTTTTTTTTTTGCTTTTTGGAGGGCAATTGGGGTTAAGCGACTTGCCCAAGGTCAAACAGTTAGTTTTTGTGTTAAATGTCTGAGGCTGGATCTGGATCTGTCCTCCTGAGACCAGGGCCAGTGCTCCATTCACTGTGCCACCTAGCCTCCCCTCCCTATTTACTTTTCACTAACAAAAATCCAAGTTATTTTTCTAAAACCTCAATACTTTAAATATACCCTTTTCCCGTGTGTGTCTTCCTTTAGTCCCTAATATCACCATGAGAATTGAAATAAACAGAATTGGCATAGATTTGAACAGCCACCTGGATTTTAATACACTGCCACAGACACGCAGAAAAGCACTTAAAAATAATATTTCATTTAGAGAAATAGATGTTTTAAAAGCAGACATAGTCTTTCCATTTCAGTTTTGAAGGAAGGGAGGAATGAGAATCACTACTGGCTTTACCTCCACTTATTTCTACCTTAGGGCATGGGTGAAACAAGAAAGTAAAAACAGGGGAAATAAAATAGGTAAAAGAGAAGATAAAAGAGATCTCAGTCTTCCTGGGAAGTGCAGGGGAGAAGTCTCCAAGAAGTGGCACCAAGATACTCCTTCCTGTATTTTAGATGATTGCTGACCAGTTCTGGATCTCTGTTCTTGGTTCCCCATGACTTATGCCTCTCATTAGGGAAATTCAATGCCAAAGAGTGCCCAAAAAGCAGGGGTTGGAAAATAAGTTGTGGCTAGGACACTGCTATGATTTCATCTTCAACCATGCCAAGATCAAAGCGTCTGCTCATCCACTTGCTTGATTTGATATCCACTGCTCTTACCCACAAGCATACTTTTAGTCCAGGGTCTTCTTCAATACCAGTGTTTTGGGTTTTCTGGGTAGTTTGCCTCCTTTTAAAGCTCTAAAAATATAAGAAAGAACAAAAATGAAATATATATCATTAAATGAAAGTAATTCCAACCAGACCCATTTCAAAAGCTCCTGAAGCTAAAAAGTAAGAAATGGATCAAGTACAGTAGCAAGAATTTCCACTATTTCTTAAAGAAGTTTATACGATAAAAATCAGTTGTCTCAATGAAAGCAAAAGAGCCTAGAAACCACCTCAAAATGTCAAGACAAGATATATTGCCAGTGGCAATGTCTATTTAGAATATAAAATTATAAATCTTACAAAGATGTATACTGGAAGATTATGAGAAATATACCTTCCTAAACAAGAAGCAATGGAATGAATGAAGTTCATGGAAAATTATATATGAAAGTCAAGTATATCAAGTTGAAACTGGAAGGATAATGAACAGAAGGAAAATGAAAAATAGCTGTCAAAATGTCTATAACAAAACATTTTTCTCATGAATCACAGTAGAGTACCATATTTAGACTCTGCTATCATATTGCATGATGTTCTATATGAGGAATTAAGAGATCAATAGAGGAAGAGCAGCTGTACTAGACAAGTTAGAGAGTATAAAGAGAAGTTTTTCACTGGCAGTGACAAAATTTTGAGTACATTGAGATACGGACTCTATAGGTATTTGAAAAAATGTTGGCTTATCAAATGCTTGGAAATATTCCTAAACTTTATTATTAGCAAAATAAAAGTTCATTGAAAGAACGTAAATAACTCACAAACCATATGCCTACCTCCCCATCTTTGCATATGTCTAGAACATGCTTGTATGAAAAGTATGAAAAGGAAAATAGAACAGATTTTTCACAGCCAATTACATGTTTACTCTCATTTGATTAACTGGAATGAAATCTAAATTATTTATGCAAGCACTTATATGACTATGTATGTAAATATACATAAACATGCCTTATCTATAGAAGTAAACTAAACTAACATATGACATATATGTGAACAATGTATATACTGTAGTCAAAAAAACTATTCAAATATGTACACATATATAATGTGTATATAGCTGATTCACATATGTATTACATATTTTATACACACACATAAACCCATAGTATAAACATGCAAAGAGCATTGTGTTCCAGAGAGCAATAAAGAGAGAAATGAATGACTAGAGGTAGCATTTTATTTGTTAAGGCAAAATGATACCATCAAGTCTACTTCAAATAAGGTATCTTCCATGCATATGCTAAAAACATACAAGATTATTGGGAAAATACAAGAAAAATAATTTTGATAACACTGATTATTAATATCAAGCAAAGCATTGCTTGTCAGTTACCTGCCACTGGAGGAGACATAAGGCACAAATAAAAAAGAAGGATTATTATAAAGCTAAGGCCTTCAAGATGCTTCTAGTTAAAGACAATCTTGTATGGATAGCATAATACCCCAAGACACTGAAGAGCTTTTCAAATGAGATCTAATTATACACACAATATTTTCCCAAGATAATACAGATAGTAAATGGCAGAGCCCTGATACTAATATAGGTAATCTGGTTCCAATTGTAGGGGTTTTTCACTATGCCAATGCTGATGTCTTTTGTAAAATTATTCTAGTTTATTTCACAGAATTTATTTGTCATTTTCTAATCCATTAAAGGAGACAGAAACTAGTAGAATATGGGAAAGCGCTAGAAGGAAAGAAGTGTGGTTAATGGATTTCTACTTTCTGATGGCATGATTCTATCATTTGGTTATGAAACCTATAAAATGAGATGATATAGAGGATGGGAAGATGGGTAAAGAAAATATTGTTGTGCCAATTAACTTCCCTATTGTAAGCTCTGTTCAAATCTGTCTATGCAGGGGTTATGGGAACACCACCTAAAGGGAAATCTCCCCCTTAAAAATTTGTAATTGAAATCAATAAATTCATCGAGGACATTATACTTTTAACAAAGGAGAAGATTGATTTAGGCATCCAAAATTCATTTACAGCAGCATGGAATCATAATTCTCAAATACACAGATCTATGATACCTTAGATTTGATGAGGATTGCAACTCATGCATGCCTGTGCATTTTGTCCAACTTATATCCTCCCAAAAACTTCCATTAAGTAATAAACTAAATATGCTCTAAGCCTTCTTCATTTTATTCCAACATTACATTGTTGGAATACTCTAGATATGTTTCTGACACATTTATTTTTAACTCTTAATGATGCTGATAAAATATAAATACTGAAAAGATAGGTGTTTACTTGTGAGGGAAGCTTAGTGTCAATAAAAGAGCTTAGCAATTCCCTGAAAGCATAATAGCCAGCTGTCTCTCCTCCTCTTCAACTGTGGACCCAATTGTCTCCTATCTGTCTGAGATATACTCATTTTTAGACAAACTGAATAGACTGTTCAATCAAATGTCAGTCAGAATCTGGGCAAGAGACTTTGTTTATCCACTTGATCTTCCCTATACAGAAATTGAGTAATTACAGATAGCAAAAGGTTTGGCCAGGTTCTAGGCTTGATCTAATGAGCACAAAATCTACAAAATGGAATATCTGAAAAAACTTAGCATCTAAAGGGAACACATTTTGGATCTACACATTTCCCTCAAGATAGTAAATCTTTAACAAGCAAATCTCTTACTATTTGATATCTTGTCTGATGTTTATTATCAAAATATCAGAGAACAGGTTGATTTCCATTTTTATATCTCCTAAGGAGAAATTAACTATTTTGATGAATTGATGGGCAGTTTGTTGTAAAAGAATACATGAGGTACTATTTTGCTCTACTGAATAAAATACTTTTTTATAATTAACAAAAAGTAAACATAGTATCTTCTTATATTTGTATTTTTAGTTAGTTGTAAAATGGTAAAGATTTGGCTCATTTTTTTAGTATTATATGTAATAACTTCTTTGTTCGCTACTAATCCCCTCATTAAGTATGTTCTTGATTCATGGATAGATGATTTCCATTGAGATTTTGTATAGATTGTAGAGTAGATTTTTATGTCAACAGTTATTGATATTCTCCTAGGAAACTTTTTTTACTAAAAATAAGTTCCTTCATTTTCTTCTTGTTTACTATTTTCCCTCTTTCAAGCATTTAAAAATGTATTCATTTTGAACTTAATAACAAAAGACAAAAAAAGAATATTTTCATATATATAGCAGAACATAAAAAGAAGATTCAATATAAAATCAAGAATTTCCATTTCACACTATTGACTTTTCTTGAAAAAACTATGTAATAAATACTACACATTCCTTTCAAAGCTACCTTTTTTCTGTGCTTCCTTCTAAGTTTTCTTTTGTTCTCTATTGTGTACTATTTTTTCCTCCCTTTTATACCAACATGCCATAGAAAAGGCTACCATTAGATACAAATACATACACACACGTACATACATGCAATAATATAACACATACTTCCATTCATCAATTCTTTTTCTGGATGTGGAAAGCACCTTCCTTCCTAGGTACTTTGTAGTTGATTTGAGTATTCATAATACCCAAAATGACTTAGTCATTCAGAGTTGTTCTTAGAACAATATTACTGTTACTGTGTACAACTACTCTTGATTCTGCTCATTTTACTCTTCATTATTCCGTGCAAGTTTTTTTCTGTTGCTCTAAAATAAACCAGCTCATTATTTCTTATAGCATAATAATATCCCAACACAATCATATACCACAACTTGTTTAACCATTCCTGAATTGATAGGCATCCCCTCAATTTCCAGTTCTTTGCCACCAGAAGGAGAGTTGCTATAAATATTTTATGCCTATGTTCTTTTCCATTTTTCTTAATTTCATTGGGAAACAGACTTAATAGTGGTATTTCTGAGTCAAAGGGTATGCGTAGTTTTATAACTCTTTAGGCATAATTCCAGACTGCTTTCCAAAATGGATCAATTCACAATTCCATCAACAGTGAATCAGTGTCCCAATTTTTCCATGCCCCCTCCTATTTTTTCCCCTTCCACCATTTTAGCCACTCTGATGGGTATAAAATGATATCTCAAAGTTGTTTTAATTTTCATTTCTCTAGTCAATAGTGTTTTAGAGAATTTTAGGTGACTATATATAGTTTTGATTTCTTCATCAAAAGACTGCCTGTTAATATTCTTTGAACCTTTATCAATTGGAGAATGACTCTTAAATTTTTTGTAAAATTATTTGTATATGTGAGGTATGTGATCTTTATCTCAGAAGCTGTATATAAAATACTTTCTCCCAATTTTATTTTCCTTCTAATCTTGGCTATGTTTGTTTTATTTATACCAAATCTTCTTAATTTAATGTAATCAAAATTATCCATTTTATACCTCACAATGTTCTTTATCATAAATGTATTCATAAATTGTTCTCTAAGCCATAAATCTCATAGGTAATATGTCCCATGTTCCTTTAATTTTCTTATGATATTTCCCGTTGTATCTAGGTCATGTATCCACTTGACCTTATGTTGAAAAATTGTGTAAGATATTAATCTGTGCCCAATTTCTGCCAGGCTGCTTTCCAACTTTCTCAACAATTTTTACCAAATAAAAAATTCTTATTCCCAAATCTTAAATCTTTACCTTTGTCAAACACAAGGTTATTATAACCATTTGCCACTATGTATCATATGCCCACTCAGTTCCATTGCTCTATCTTTCTATTTCTTAGCCCATGCCAAAGAGTTTTGATAATTAATGTCTTATGATATAGTTTAAGATCTGGTACTACTAAATGTCCTTCCTTTACATATCTTTCATTATTTCCTTTGATATTGTTGACCTCTTGTTCTTCCAAATGCATTTTGTTATTATTTTATCTAGCTCAGTAAAATGAATTTTTGGTAATTTAATTGGGATGGCTGGAATAAATAGATTAGCTTGAATTAAATTGTCATTTTTATGATATCGGCTCCTCCTACCCATGGATAGTTAATATTTTCCAACTATTTAAATATGACATTAGTGTATAAAAAAAGCATTTCATATTTATGTTCATGTAGTTCCTGGGTTTGTTCTGGTAGGCATACTCCCAGGTATTTTTTACAGTGTACTGTTTTGTTTCTTTGGTTGGTTGGTTGTATTTTTAAAGGGGTATCTCTTGTCTCTATCTCTTCTTGCAAGGTTTTATTTTAAAAGATTTTTGTTTTCTTCTAGATGTATGTTTTATTCATTTTTAACAGAGTTCCAATGAGAATAACATTCCAACACTACCAACTTTCCACCCCTACCTGTTTCCACTGTAACAGTTCTCCCATTCATGCCTCATGTTTATGAGATAATTGTTCCATTTTTACCATTACGTAGCCAATTTTATTTGATCTCATTATACTCAACTTAACTGCAAGTTTTCTATCGATGTATGATCTTTCAAAGTACCTATTTAATAACATCCTTGAGTATAGATAACAATTTCCCATTTAAGAAGTAAATAGTTTGACCTTATTGAGTCCTTTATAATTAGTCTTATATGTCAAATTTTCTATTGTGGTCTGGTCTTTTTGTCACAAACACCTGAAAGTCTTTCAATTCATTAAATATCCTTTTTTTTTCAAGATTGCAAAGCATTGCAGGATAAGTTATTCTTGGTTGAAAACCCAACTCCTTTGTGCTTCAAAATATAATGTCGCAAGTCCCCCAACCTTTTAAAGTATAAGCTACTAGATTTTGTGTTATCTGGACTATTCTTCCACAGTACTTAAATTGTTTTTTCCCTTGCTGCACGTAGTATTTTCTTCTTAACCTAGGAGCTTCAAAACATGATTATCATGTTCTTGTACATTTTTATCTTTATATCCCTTTCAAGTGGTGATCAATGAATTTTTTTAATTCCTATTTTGCCCTCTCATTCTAGAACTTAAGGATAATTTTCTTTAATAATTTATTGTAATATCACATCTAGACATTTTTATCACAGCTTTTGTATAGTCCAATAATCCTTATATTGTCTCCTCTCAGTCTGTTCCCCAGACCAGTGGTTTATTCTAATGATATGCACCATATTCTCTTTTATTTTTTCATTCTTTTGATTTTTCTTTATTATTTCTTGGTGTCTTGTACCATAATTGGCTTCCCCTTAATCAGTTCTAGTTTTTAATGAGTTATTTTATTTTTTAAGTTCTGGAATTTTTTCCAATTTGTTGACTTTATTTTCATAATTTTGTTGATTTTCTTGGATTCCTCATTTTTCCCCTAATTTTTCCTTACCCTCTCATATTTTATTTTTAAGTTCTTCAAGAACTCCTTTTGGGTTTGTGATCATTTTACATTTTTCTTTGAAGTAGTACTGTTTTTTTTTTTTAAGCAATTGGGGTTAAGTAACTTGCTCAAGGTTACACGGCTAGTCATTATTTATGTGTGGGTGCTCATTTTCTGAGGCCGGTTTCGATCCCAGGTCATCCCAACTCCGAGGCCCACACTCTTACTCACTGCTCCACCTAGCCACCCCAGTACTGCTTTTTTTTTCTTAACTCCACTATCTTCTCAATATAAACTCAAATATTCTCTATCCTTACAGTAGCTATTTATCATCAGGTTCTTTCTACTTTGCTTACTCTTTTTGTTGTGGTTTATTATTATAGTCAGGTTTTAGTACTGAGGTGTGAAGTATGATGCCTCATGCTTTAGGTTTTTTACACTGTTGTTTTCTGAGCTCTTTCTGGGGACCCCACGTTAAGCACTTCTCTCTGCCCCTGAGCCATTGGCTAGGGTCCTCAGCCATGCTGTAACATCAAATGCCTTTATTTCCTGTGGTCCTCTCCCCCCCCGCCACACACACACACACACACAGCTACAAACTTTAGCTCATCCCTCTATCCTAGAGCCAAAACCAGGTACTTAACCTTAAGTAAGTGCCCACAGTCAGCAAGGTCCTTGCCCCTCTATTACTGCCTTCATCAGATATATGCTTACTCCTCCTCACGAATAGCTAACAGTCTAGGACTATGTCTGGTCAGCACATCTGAGCCTGGCATCCCACAAGAGTGGGATCCCATCTTCTTCTGCCCAGCTGTCTCACCCCCACACCATCCTTATATAAAAGTTCCTGAAAGTGAGGCTGCTGCCCCAACCAAGCTGGGGGTTTGTTTGTTGATTCAGGAGAGTTTATCTTGAGGTGTTTGCACTTTTATCAAGCTAAAGCTCTGTCCCTGGAGTTTAGGTCTTTTCCAAGGTCCTTCCAAGTTGCCTTAGGACAAAAACTGCTTTACCCCCAACTTCTGCCACTTCTTACTCCCCAATTTCTGCCACTCAGTGTTTACTTTGAGGTAATATTTTACCTTGTTTGTGGGGGAATTTTGGAGAGCTCAGCATTTCTTGTCTTATTCTTCCATTTTTGCATTTTTCCATTCTTCCTCATGTCTTTTGTATAACATAAGAGCCTCAATGCATTCACGGCTGTATCATTTCCAATATTAATCTTGTCTATATTTACTTGGTCCAATCTGGTTGCTTTTCCTATCTTTATTGTTCTTAGTGATACTTCTATGTCATTTACAAATATGTTTGTGACTGTGATGTTAGATTCCAAGTGTGGTAGTTCTAGTATCTCCAAAAACAGTGTGTTGAAATTAGTTATGCTAACAATAATTATAGTAATAATGATTATAGCTGCCATTTTATAAGCCTTATGTCACTTTATTCTCAAAAATAAAAAAAATCAAAACATAGAACAGGATTATTATGCCCATTTTAGAGATGAGAAAACTGAAACAGACAATGGCTAAGTGATTTGCCCAGAGTCACGTAAACGTCTAAACTGAATTTGGGCATTTTTGCCTTGACCCCGGGCATATTGCTCTATTTGGTTGACTCTAAGGTTTGTTTGTTTTTTTCTTTTTGTGGTCTGCTTTCTATTTTCATCCTTAAATGTCCTTGGAAAACTTAACTTAGTTAGAGCTATATGTAAAACTGAGTTTATCCTCAATTATTTTCTTGCTTCCTAAGACAATGATGCTGACAACCATATTCATCAAAATGATTTGGTATCCATTAAGATAATAATAATTGGTCAGTCAGTGGTACAGATTAGGTACACAACATGCAGAAGTAAATGGATACTTGTGTTTGATTAAAACAAACAAACAAGGATCCCAGATAGAATTACTTATTTGACAAATATTGCTGGGAAAACTAGGAAGCAGTCTGTCAGAACATAGGTATAAAGCAGCATCTCACACTGTATAAGAAGATAAGTTCTAAATAGATACCTGGCAGGCATAAATGATGAAAATATAAAGAAATTAAAGAATAAATGAATAAATAAATTACCTTTCAGACCTAAGAATGGGAGAGTTCATAACCAAACAACAAATAAAGATAACAGAAGACAAAAATGCTTCTAATGACCTTCTCCCCCAATCTGCCATCCTTTCTATCATCCCCTCTCTTATTCCCTTCCCCCCTACTTTCCTATAGGGTAAGATACCCAACTGAGTGTGTATGTTATTCCCTCCTTAATCCAAATTTAATGAAAGAATGGTTGACCCATTCTCTTCCAGCTTCCTGTTCTTCCCCTCCATTGTTATAGTTTTCTCTTGCCTCTTTTATATGAGATAATTTACCCTATTTCATCTTTTCCTTTCTCCTCCCATTATGTTCCTCTCTCACCTCTTAATTTTATTTTTTTAGATATTATCCCTTCCTATTCAACTGATTCTGTGCCCTCTGTCTATGTATACATGTACACACATATACACACACTGACATATGTATTTATACAAACATACACCATCCTATAAATATATATATGTATGTACACACACACACACACACACACATATATATATATATATACATATATATGTATATATACACATAAATACATATATTCCCTTCAACTATCCTCATACTGAGAAAAGTTTTATGAGTTACAATCATGTATTTTCCATGTAGGAATGTAAATAGTTCATCTTTAACAAGTTCCTTATGAATTCTTTTTCTTGTTTACCTTCTCATGCTTCTCTTGCTTCCTATATTTGAAAGTCAAATTTTCTGTTCAGCTCTAGTTTTTTCATGAAGAATGATTGAAAATCCTTTATTTCTTTGAATGACCATATTTTTTCCCTGAAGCATTATACTCAGTTTGTCTGGGTAGATGATCCTTGGTTTTAGTCCTAGCTCTTTTGACCTCCAGAATATCATATTCTAATCCCTTTGATCCCTTAAAATAGAAACTGCTCGATCTTGTGTTATCATGATTGTGTTTCCACAATACTCGAATTGTTTCTTCCTGACAACTTGTAATATTTTCTCCTTGGCCTGGGAGCTCTGGAAGCTGGCTATGCTATTCCTAGGAGTTTTCTTTTGGGGATCTTTTTCAAGAGGTGATCAGTGAATCCTTTCCAATTCTGTTTTGCCCTCTGGTTCTAGAATATCAGGACAATTTTCATTGAAAATTTCTTGAAGGATGATTTCAAGGTTCTTTTTTTGATCATGGATTTCAGTAGTCCAATAATTTTTAAATTATCTCTCCTGGATCTATTTTCCAGGTCAGTGGTTTTTCCAATGAGATATTTCACATTGCAGCCTTTTCTTTCATTTGTTTGGATCTGTTTATAGTATCTTTATTTCTCATAAAGACATTAACATTCTTCATGGTTCTTCAGTGACCTTTTACTTTCTCTTTAGCATTTATGACTTGAGAAGTCTGGAAACTGCCACAGTTGCTGGTGATTCACTCTCCTGAAGTCTGCTCCAGTTCATCTGGGCCACTGGTTGGGGCTGCCCCTGGGCCAGAAACACACTGTTCACATGGGACTATGCTCAGCTCCTAGACCTCTGTGATAGACCCTTCCTGTCAGCCTGCCAGGCTGCCAGTGGGAGATTTGTTTTTCTTTGTCACTTTGTGGGTTCTGTAGCTATAAAATTTGTTTAGTCATATTTTACATGTATTGGAGCTGGTTGGTGTGGGAGCTCTAGCTATTTTCTGCTTCTACTCCACCATTTTGCTCTGCCCCAAAAATACATTTTTTTTAGAGGTGAAGGCAAGACAATTGGGATTAAGTGACTTGCCCAAGGTCACAAAGCTAGTAAGTGGGTCAAGTATCTGAGACCAGATTTGAACTCGGGTCCTCCTTACTCCAGTGTTGGTACTCTATTCACAAAACAATATAGCTCCTCCAATAAATACAATCTAAAGGAACTTTTAGTTTCTAATTCATATTCATAAAACTTGGTGACATTGACTAAAAAAAACCTAAATTTCAATTGTTGAGGACTACAGGAAAATTAATATGTTAATGCATTATTGGCAAAACAATTAATTGGTCTAGCCTTCTGTTGTTTGGGACTATCTTCCAAAAGGTTATTAAGGTGTGCACACTCTCACCTAGTAATAACATTACTAAGCCTATAACCCAGAGAGATCAATAAAAGAGGACAAAAATGTACAAAAATATTTATAAACACTTTTTTTTGCAGTGACAACTAAAAATTAAGAAACTGTTCATCAACTTGGCAATAACTGAAAAGATTATGAATGTAATGCAATACTATTTATTATGCTTTAAGACTTAATGAAGTGTACAGTTTCTAAGAAACTTTGTAAGACTTGAATAAACTGATTTATAGAGAAGTGAGTAAAACTTGGAGGACAATTCCTACAACAAAGACATTGTAAAGCCACAGTCTTGAAACACTTAAAAACTCTGGTCAAAGTAATGATTAGTCATGATTTCAGAAGACCTATGATGAAGTATGTTTCCCACCTCCTGACTAAGAAGTGAAGGATTCAGCATGTATGTTGAGACTTATATTTTTTGAACATGACCAGTGCAGAAATTTGTTGTACTATGTATATTGCTCACATGGGATTTGTTTTTGCTTTTTTCTCACTAGGAAAGAAGGAGGCAAGAGGGAGAGAAAATAGATTTTTGTTCATTGAATTTTTAGCTAAAACTTATATAGTTTTCAAAAAGTTTTACATTTATTTCATTTAATACTAAAAACAAACTTGGTAGATAGGGGCTATTATTATCACCATGTTACAGATGAGAAAACTGAGGCAGGTTGTGATCACATTACTTTCCTTGGGCCACATAGCTAATAGTTGTCTGAAGTCAGATTTTAATAAATCAAATTTTCAAAGAAGATACTCCTCATAATCTTCTTTGTTCATAAGATTTTGCAAATGAATTTGTATACTAAGCAGTGCTGTCTTTGACACTCATTTCTGTGTGTTTAACAAGACAATGTTTGATGCCCATGGCATTTTTCTGGGTTTTTTTAGCCTCCTTGTTGTATACAAACTTCTGTATGCAATTATGCAATTATTATGTTTTGTGTCAATGTCATTTGTGTTGTCTACAAAGTCTTACTTCTGAATGTACTACACTAATGCACCCAGTCAGTTGTCCTGAGAAACAAGTTAGCTAATTATGGATAAGTATAGTAGATTGTCCATGTAGTGGTGGATATTTTTTTAATTTTATGAACTCAAGAAATGAAGTAGAATGAATTTTTTTTTAGTCCTATGAGGTACTCTTTTTCTTCCACAGTAGAGATAGCAAAATGGAAAAAGATAAGATAGAGAAATCAAGGAATAACACAATATTTAAACTATCAGAAAACTTCTAGTTGGTTGTTGATGATCTGAATGTGAATACACTGTCTAATATCAACAAGTGTATATGTATATGTATATATATATATGTATGTATTGCTGTAGAAGCTAAATAATATTAATCTTGATATTCTTGCAATAAATAAATGCAGAACAAAGAAAGAAGTTGAAGTTAAATTAAAGGTTTATTTGGCCCAGTACTACTTAGAGAAGCAAAGAAAGGAGTTGGTAGAGTGGGTTTTATGGAGGAAAAGTATGTTTAGGAAAATGGTGTAAGTGTGGGGAGCCAAAGAGGCCTGACTCAGGACTCAGACAATAATCCTAATAGTGACCCTTAAAATAAGAGCTCTTTGAGACGCAGCTTTTTTATTAAGCTTGCTCCTGAGTTCTTTGTTATGGGTTACACTTAAAAGGATGTTACTTGAGTTCTGAGATTAATAGGCTCTACACCAAGACTTTAGTTGTTGAGAGCCAAAATATTTGATTCTTAGGTGTTTGGTTCCTATGCAAATATCACAGCTTTGGCTTCAGCCTTGAAGCCTGCTCTCCAGAGCATCCTTTGTAATGTGACTGCATATGAAAGGAGTTAACTGACTTTACCTAAGACTTTTTGGTGCCTAGAAACAAAGCCTTATCAAATTATCTATTCTGTGCTACTTCCAGGATATAACAGACTAAGGTAATGATAAGAATACTTGAGTCATATTCCTCTGTCTCATTTGCTCTATAAAAACCTTGGACTAAGAATCAATAAATGGAGTTCATGGTTCTTCCCTGAACTACTGACATGGTCTGGTCATTTCTTATTCACATCTCCAATCATGCTTAGTGCTGGACACTGAGCAGTTCATGGCAGTATAATAGAGTCGAAACTCTTATATATTGTGCAAATGCTTTCCCATTTTTTTAAACAAAGCTTTTACAATATAGAGGTGTGGAAAGTCTGTGTAATATACAAATGTTATGGCAAACACCAAATAACATAATAAAGAAGAGAATAAATTATAATTTAATGGACAGGAAAAGATGTGTTACTGATGTAGACACTATTTTCTGAATCAACTGTGTGTAGTCTGACTATGGATTCATCATGACTAAGATTTGAAGAAGGAAGAAAGGAAGGAAGGAAAGAAGGAAGAAAGGAAGGAAGAAAGGAAGGGAGGAAAGAAGGAAGGATATAAGGAAGGAAGGCAAGAAGGATGGAAGGAAGGAAGGAGGGAGGGATGTAGAAAACTAGACAAAAGAAAGATTAAAAATTTGAAAATGGTAAACAAAGTGACAACAATAATTATTTAAGCAAGCAAACAAAAATAAAAAATTGAAAATGGTCAAGAAAACTATAATAATCATTTCTATTTACATGACTTTTACATGCTTTATTATTTCTTATACAACAATCTTATGAAATGATAACTCATTTATATGGGTACTTAAGAGTTTTACGAAATGCATTACAACTATGATATTCATTATTACATTTGTATAAATTTATCTTCATTCTTTTCCTGTTCCACTGGACTTAAGTCAACCATACCACAGCAGCTTCCTCAACCTGGAAGTTCAATTCACCCCTGCCTTCCTCATACTGGAAGTACATTTCCTCTCTGAAGCCTTTTCTTCTAATTGGTAGGCCCCTTCAAGAAATTTAAGAAAACTGCCCATGCCTTCCATGACTTCATTCCTCTCTTACCTGCACTCATAATTCTGTAGGCTTTCTCTATTATTCTCAGCCCTCCCTAAGTTTTTCAGGTTTCTTTTTGTTGGTTTTTTTTTTGTCTTTTTTTCCAGTTTTTTATGTATTATCATACCCTGTTAGAATGCAAGTTTCTTGAAGGCAGGTACTCTCTTTCTGCTTGTGTCTGCTTGTATCTGCAAAACCTATCACAGTGTCTGGTATATAGAAAACAGTTAATAAATGTTTGCTGGGGGGGGGAGGAGCCAAGATGGCGGAGTAGAAACGGCATGTCCAAGCCACTCTCCCCCCAGATCACCTCCAAACTATGTAAAAGGGGACTCTGAACAACTTCTGAAGCCCCAGCACCCACAGAACAACACAGAGAAGCTAACCTCCCACTGAGGATAGCCCAGCAGCCCTGCAGGAAGGACCAGCGCAGTGCTGTGAGAGCCAGAAGCACAGCGAGCAGAGCTCAGGGAGCCGAGCACAGATCTGCCTGAGTTGAGGTTTTAGCCCCAGGGCAGCCAGGCCAGCAGCCAGCTGGAGGGACACCAGAACACCAGCAGCTGTGGCGATTCCAGAATTATCAACATAGACATGCCTAGGACAAAGTGAGAGGTTAGTGCCCTATGGACTTTGGGACCAGTATTTGGGGAACAGGTCTGCTTCATCCCCTGGGGGCTAGAAGCCACTGAGGAGATATGCCATTTTGTAATTTTCAGAGGTAGCTCCAGCTCCTGGCCTGAGAACTGTAGGGAGATCCAGCGATCAGTCTTGGGGGGTAATCACTCTTGCTTTAACCTCCCTGGATCTGGATTGTGATCTGGGGTGGAGGTCGTGGGTGGGTTTCCAGCTTGCCAGAAATGGAAGTTGTCGCCCCACACGTTCGGGATGAAAATTCCCCTGTCTGGCCACATGTCTGCCGGCAGAGCCACACTGTGGCAACAAGCCCAAAAGTCAAGTAATTAAGTGGTAACATGCCAAGGCAAAGGAAACAAATTAAACAGAAAAATGCAACCTTAGACTCCTACTTTGGGGGCAAAGAGGATTGAATCATAGAGCAGGAGGAGGGCTGTGAGGTCAGAAGTCCAGCTCCAAAAGCCCCAGGGAAAACATGAGCAGGTAGGCCATAGAGGACCTTAAGAAGGACTTTAAAAATCAAATAAGAGAAGTGGAAGAAAAATTGGGAAGAGAAATGAGAAGGATGCAGGAAAAGTATGAAATGAGGGTCAACAGCCTGACTGAGGAAAACATCACCTTAAAAAATAGACTAACTCAAAGGGCAAAGGAGGTCCAAAAGGGCAATGAGGACAAGAATGCCTTAAAAAGTCAAATTTGCCAGATGGAAAGAGAATCTCAAAAGTTCACTGAGGAGATTCATTCCTTCAGAGTTAGACTGGAGCAAATGGAAGCTAATGACTTTATGAGAAATCAAGATGCTGTTAAGCAGATCCAAACAAAATGAAAGATTAGAAGGCAATGTGAAATATCTCATGGGAAAAACCACTGACCTGGAAAATAGATCCAGGAGAGACAATTTAAAAATTATTGGACTACCTGAAAGCCATGATCAAAGAAAGAACCTAGAAATCACCCTTCAAGAAATTCTCAAGGAAAATTGCCCTGATGTTTTAGATCCAGAGGGCAAAATGAGGTTGAAAGAATCCACCAATCACCTCCTGAAAAAGATCCCAAAAAGAAAACTCCCAGGAATATTATAGCCAGGTTCCAGAATCCCCAGATCAAGGAGAAAATACTACAAGCGACCAGGAAGAAACAATTTCAATATTGTGGAAACACAATCAGAATAGCCCAGGACCTGGCAGCTTCTACACTGAGGATCGAAGGGCATGGAATATGATATTCCAGAGGGCAAAAGAACTGGGAATGAACCCAAGGGTCACCTACCCAGCAAAACTGAGTATTTTGTTTCAGGGGAAAATATGGTCATTCAGTGGAATAGAGGACTTTCAAGCATTCTTGAGGAAAAAACCAGAGTTGAATAGAAAATTTGACATCCAGATGCAAGAAGCAAGAGATGCCTGAGAAGGTACTCAGGGAAAAGAAATCAAAAGGAACTTATCAAAGTTGGACTATTTACATTCCTATATGGAAAAACAATAATTGTGACTGATGAAATCTTTCTCAGTATGAAAATAATGGAAGAAGGGTATATGGTCATATGAATACGTATGTGAATGTGTGTAGATGGTTACAGTTATATATGGATAGAGGGCATAGGTTGAATTTGTTGGGAACGGAGGATACTCAAGGGGTGAAATTATGAGGTGAGAGAGGGAAGTGGCAAGAGGAGATGGGGAGAGACAGGGTAGGGTAAACTATCTCATGTAGAAGAAGCAAGGAGAAGTGGCTGCAAGGGAGGGGAAGAATAGGAAGGCAAAAAGGCAAAACCACATTCTCATTGAATTTGGTTCAGGGTGAGAATGACATACATACTAAATGGGATATCTCAACCTGAAGCAGGATAGGGGGAAGGGGGATGAGAGGAGGGATGATGGATGGGAGGGCATCCTTGGGGTGAGGGGAGGTTGGAAGTACCCACTATAGAAGAGGGACAGGATCATGTAGGGAATGGACCAGGTGGGTGGTGGGATGAGTGGGAGGGAATTATAAGCAGCCTTGTACAATATATCTACTATGGTAATGTTTTGCATAGCTAGAAATGTACAACATATACTGAATTACTTATCTTCCCAGAGGGAATGGGTGACACGGGAGGAAGGGAATGGATCTGAAATTCGAGGTCTTAAGATTAAATGTTTCAGAGTCTTCAGGGGGGCGGAGCCAAGATGGCGGAAAGGAAGCAGTAACCTCACTGAGCTCCTCTGTCACTAAGTCCAAAAGGGTAAATCTAAGCAGATTCCGGAGTGACGAAGCCCAGTGGAAGACAGAGTGTGGCAGAATCCAGCCCAGGAGGTTGCCCAGAGTGTCCGCACAGGTTGAGGGCAGAGAGTGTGGGGTCTGCACAGCTCAGACCTAAGAGCAGGCAAGCAGACTACACCAGAGAGAGAAAAAGCCCCAGCCTGCAGACTTACCAAGGACGAATCGCAGTCATCTCACAGAGGGAACGGATCATTGGAGCCAGGTAGGAGAGTTGGGCCCCCAGTGGAGCGAGTGGCTTCTCAGGCTGCATTCAGCCCCCAGCCTGGAAATTTAGAAACTGCCTGCCTGTATGATACAGGGGCTGGAATGGCAAAGTAAATTCTAGCTGCTCCGATCCTCCCATCCCTCCTTCATGAAGCAGAAAACCCAAAGATAAGTCTCCCACCCAGACTGAAATCCCAAGTTAATGGAAATAGCCTCAGGCTTGAGAATCTCCAAGAAAGGGTGTAACTGAGACAGCCAGGAATCTGAAGAGAAGAGAGGGAGGGGACCCAACTAGCCCCACCTCACCTCACCAACAAAAGCCTACTTATAGCCCAGGGGTATAGAGGCTGAAATCTGAAGTGGTCAGACTCATCCCCACCTACACATCTACATTCCTCACTGACTTCCCTGACTTAGCCATAAACTAGCCACCCAGAGGTATTCAAAGTCAAGGATCAGGCCCCAAACTCATAGCCTGAGACACTAAGAAACAGGAAGTCACAATGGGAAGGAAGGAAGCTGAAAAGGAGAAGGGGAAGGCAAGAAAGTCTATTCGAGCATACTATGCAGGGCAAGAACAACAAAACACACAGGACAATATAGACTCTCTGACCACACCAGAGACCACAGAAGGAAACATGATCTGGTCTCAAGCCCAAATAGCATTCCTGGAGGAGCTTAAGAAAAATTTTAAAGACCAAATCAGGGAGGCAATGACCAACTTGGAAAAAGAAAATACCTCCCTAAAAAAGGAACTTCAAAAACTTACTGAAGACCATAATTCACTAAAAATTAGATACAACCAAACTGAAACTCAGAACTCTATGATGCAGCAGGAGTCAATCGAAAAAAACAAGATGATCGAAAAATTGCAAGAAAATGTAAAATATCTCACTGGAAAAATAACTGACCTAGAGAACAGATCCAGGAGAGACAACCTAAGAATTATTGGTCTACCAGAAAGCCATGATGAGAAAAGCAGTCTAGACAACATCCTCCAAGAGATTGTCAAAGAAAACTGTCCTGAGGTCCTGGAATCAGAAGATAAAATAGCTATTGATAGAATTCACCGGACTCCTCCTGAAAGAGATCCCAAACTGAAAACTCCAAGAAATATAGTAGCCAAATTCCAGAATTATAAGATTAAAGAAAAAATTCTACAAGCAGCCAAAAAGAAACAATTCAAATATCGAGGAACTACAGTTAGGATCACACAGGACCTAACAGCTTCTACATTAAAAGAGCGGAGGGACTGGAATTTGATATTTCGTAGGGCAAGAGAGCTAGGACTACAACCAAGGATTAACTACCCGGCAAAACTGAGCATAATCTTTCAGGCAAGGAGATGGACGTTTAATGAAGTAAGGGACTTCCAGACTTTCCTAATGAAAAAGCCAGAGCTCAATGGAAAATTTAATCTCCAATTACAAGACTCCAGAAGAACATAAAAAGGTAAACAAGGGTAACATAGACTCACACATGCAGAAGTGCACACACCCACACCCACAAACACAAGCTCATTACCTGGGATGCAACAAGAGCAAAATGTTCACATACCTATATGTGGAGCTGATAACTGTCAATATTTGAAATCTCTATGATTATCATGACCTGCAAAAGGGTTATACTTAGAGGGTGTGGGTATGAATGCACTAACATGGAGTCTAAAAAAAAGACTATTAAGGGGATCAATGGTACTGTAATGGGAAAAAGGAAAGGATGAGCTAGGAAAAGGTAAAATATGCCATCTGAAGAGGCATCAAAACACACTATAGAAGAAGGGAAAGTAAGAGGGAGAGGAACATCATTTAAACACTATTCTCACTGGTTCTGGTTCAAAGAAGGATCAAATTAATCAGTGAAGTTTAAGAATCTAACGTGAATAGACACATAAATTCATTAAATAGAGGAACTGAAGGGAGGGAGAGGAGCATTGTTTGAAATTTACTCTCATTGGTTTGGAATCAAACGGGGAGTAATTTACTCTGATAAGTATAAAAATTTGTTGTGTCCTATAGATAGTGGGAGGGTAAGGGGGGGGTGAAAAGGAGGAGACTAAAGGGAGGGATTATGGAGGGAAATAGTAGTAAGGGGAGAGGGTAGGTTAAGAAGGGGGGTCACTGGGTGGGAACACTGAGGGAGGGGGCAGTCAAAAGGGAAAACTTCAAGGAGGGGAAGGGAGAAGGAAGAAACAAAAACATAAACAGGGGAGGGAATAGGATGGAAGGGAAGAGACAGATAGTCATCATTACTGTGAATGTGAATGGGATGAACTCTCCCATAAAACAGAGGCGGATAGCAGAATGGATTAAAAACCATAATCCTACAATATGCTATCTTCAAGAAACACATTTGAAACAAAGGGATACCCACAGGGTAAAGGTAAAAGGTTGGAGTAAAATTTATTATGCCTCAGCTAAAGTAAAAAAAGCAGGGGTAGCAATACTTATCTCAGATAAAGCAAAAGCAAAAATAGATCTAATTAAAAGAGATAAGGAAGGAAACTATATCCTACTAAAAGGCACCATTGAGAATGAAGCAATATCACTACTTAATATATATGCACCAAGTGGTATAGCATCTAAATTCCTAGAGGAGAAGTTAAAGGAATTAGAGGAAGAAATAGATATCAAAACTATACTAGTGGGGGACCTTAATCTTCCCCTCTCTGAACTCGATAAATCTAACCTCAAAATAAACAAGAAGGAAGTTAAGGAGGTGAATAGAATCTTAGACTAGATATGATGGATCTCTGGAGAAAACTGAATGGGGATAAAAAGGAATTTACTTTCTTCTCAGCAGTGCATGGTACATACTCAAAAACAGACCATGTACTAGGGCATAAAAACCTCACAATCCAGTGCAGAAAGGCAGAAATAGTAAGCGCATCATTCTCAGATCATGATGCAATAAAAATTATATGCAATAAAGGGCCATGGGAAGATAGACTAAAAACTAATTGGAAATTAAACAATTTAATCCTAAAAATTGGTGGGTCAAAGAAGAAATTATAGAAACAATCAATAATTTCATTCAAGAGAATGATAATAATGAAACAACATACCAAAATTTGTGGGATGCACTAAAGGCAGTTCTCAAGGGAAGTTTTATATCCCTGAGTGCATACTTAATTAAAGCAGAGAGAAGGGAGGTCAGTGAATTGGACATGCAATTGAAAAAGCTAGGAAAAGAACAAATTGAAAATCCCCAATTTAGTACTAAATTAGAAATACTGAAAACCAAAGGTGAGATTAATAAAATTGAAATTAAGAAAACCATTGAATTAATAAATAAAACCAAGAGCTGGTTTTATGAAAAAATCAACAAAATTGATAGACCCTTAGTCAATATGATAAAAAAAAAGAAAGAAGAAAACCAAATTATGAGTATCAAAAATAAAAAGGGTGAATCTACCTCCAATGAAGAGGAAATCAAAAAATAATGAGGAATTATTTTTCCCAATTGTATGCACATAAATATGACAATCTTAGTGAAATGGATGAATATTTACAAAATCACAAATTGCCCAGATTAACTGAAGAGGAAGTGAATTACCTAAATAACCCCATCTCAGAAAAAGAAATCAAACAAGCCATCAATGAACTCCCTAGGAAAAATCTCCAGGGCCAGATGGGTTCACTAGTGAATTCTATCAAACATTTAAAGAACAATTGATTCCAATACTCTACAAACTATTTGGGAAAATTAGTGAAGAAGGAGTCCTACCAAACTCTTTCTATGACACAAATATGGTACTGATTCCTAAATCAGGAAGAGATAAAACAGAGAAAGAAAATTATAGACCAATCTCCCTCATGAATTTAGACGCAAAAATTCTAAATAAAATATTAGCCAAAAGACTCCAACAACTTATCACAAAAATAATACACCCTGATCAGGTAGGATTCATTCCAGGAATGCAAGGATGGTTTAATATTAGGAAAACCATCAATATAATTGAGCATATCAACAACAAAACTAGCAAAAACCACATGATCATCTCAATAGATGCAGAAAAGGCTTTTGACAAAGTACAACATCCATTCCTATTAAAAACACTAGAAAGTATAGGAATAAATGGAGCCTTCCTTAAATTAGTTTCTAGCATCTATCTAAAACCATCAGCAAGTATTATATGCAATGGGGATAAACTAGAAGCCTTTCCAATAAGATCAGGAGTGAAACAAGGGTGTCCACTATCACCCCTCTTATTCAATCTGGTACTTGAAACGTTAGCAGTAGCAATTAGAGAAGAAAAAGAAATCAAAGGAATCAAATTAGGCAAAGAAGTGACCAAGCTGTCACTCTTTGCAGATGATATGATGATATACTTAGAGAATCCTAGAGAATCAAGTAAAAAATTACTTGAGACAATAAATAAATTTGGCAAAGTTGCAGGATATAAAATAAACCCACATAAATCCTCAGCATTCCTGTACATCTCTAATAAAACTCAACAGCAAGAGATAGAAAGAGAAATCCCATTTAAAGTCACTGTAGACATTATAAAATATTTGGGAATCTACTTGCCAAAACAAACCCAGAATCTATATGATCAAAACTACAAAACACTTCTCACACAAATAAAAACAGATCTAAATAGTTGGAAAAATATCAATTGCTCGTGGCTGGGTCGAGCTAATATAATAAAAATGACAATTTTACCCAAACTAAATTATATATTTAGTGCCATTCCAATCAATTTACCAAAAAACTACTTTGTAGAGTTAGACAAAATAGTAACAAAATTTATTTGGAAAAACAAACGGTCTAGAATATCAAGGGAATTAATGAAAAGAAATGCTAGGGAAGGTGGACTAGCTATGCCAGATCTTAATCTGTATTATACAGCAGCAGTCATCAAAACTCCTTGGTACTGGCAGAGGTGTAGAGTAGTGGATCAATGGAATAGATTAGGTGCAGGAGACCCTGCAGTTAATGAATATAGCAATCTATTGTTCGATAAACCCAAAGACCCCAGTTTTTGGGATAAGAATGCACTATTTGACAAAACCTGCTGGGAAAACTGGAATACAGTATGGCAGAAACTGGGCATAGATCACTATCTAACACCATATACCAAAATCAAGTCTAAATGGGTGCATGATCTAGGTGTAAAGGATGATACTGTAAGCAATTTGGGAAAGCAAGGAATAGTTTACCTGACAGATCTGTGGAGAGGGGAAGATTTTAGGACCAAACAAGAATTAGAGAGCATTATAAAATGCAAAATGGATAATTTTGATTACATTAAATTGAAAAGCTTCTGCACAAACAAAGCCAATGTAACCAAGATCAAGAGGGAGGTGGGAAATTGGGAAAGAATTTTTACAACTTGTGTCTCTGATAAAGGACTCATTTCTAAAATTTATAGAGAATTGAGCCAAATCTATATGAATACAAGTCATTCCCCAATTGAGAAATGGTCAAAGGATATGAATAGGAAGTTTTCAGAGAAAGAAATTAAAGATATCTATAAGCATATGAAGAAATGCTCTAAATCACTATTAATTAGAGAAATGCAAATCAAAACAACTCTGAGATACCACATCTCTCCAGTCAGATTGGCTAAGATGACAAAACAAGAAAGTGACAAATGCTGGAGAGGATGTGGGCAAATTGGAACGCTAATACATTGCTGGTGGAGTTGTGAACTTATCCAAGCATTCTGGAGAGCAATCTGGAATTATGCCCAAAGGATTATAAACAATTTCATACCCTTTGACCCAGCCATACCACTCCTAGGGTTATATCCTAAAGAGATCATAGTAGTGGGAGGAAGAACCATATGTACAAAAATATTTTTGGCAGCCCTTTTTGTGGTTGCAAAGAATTGGAAACTAAAGGGATGCCCATCAATTGGGGAATGGCTAAACAAGTTGTGGTATATGAATGTAATGGAATTTTATTGTGCTATAAGAAACGAGGAGGTGACGGATTTCATAATTACCTGGAGAGACTTATACAAACTGATGCTGAGCGAGAAGAGTAGAATCAGAAGAAATTTGTATACAGTCACAGACATACCATATCTGTGATGACCAACTATGACAGACTGGACTCTTTTCAGCAATGCAGTGATATAAGTTAATCCCGAATGACTCAAGAAAGTGAGAAATGCGCCATCCAGAGATATAACTAGAAAGAACTGAGCCTGAATCCTGATGGAAGCAAACTAAATGATCTTGTTCTTCTCATTGTTTGGTTTTACTTCTTCCTTACCATCTTTCATCCCACCTAGTACAATATGCCTTTGTAATTGGAATAATGTTTAATATGAATGCATTTGCAGACCCTATACTGTACTATATGATGTCATGAGGGGAGGGGGGAGGGAAGTAAAGGAAATTTGAAAATCAAGGAACTATGGAATTGAATCTTGTTAACTGAAACTAAACTAATAAATTAATTTAAAAAAGATTAAATGTTTCAAGTATATATTAATACTATTATAAATACTCTTTTGCTTGTAGTTGGGAGATAAGATGTGCAGGCATTGGGACACAGAGATTCACCTTCCTCTAATGGAAAAGTCAAAGGGGGCATGGGAGAAGATATGGGAGAGAGCAGATTGGAGGAAGCACTATCATGTGGGACTGCTATTCTGGGAGGGTGGGTAGGGGAAAAACAGGGGGGGAAAATAATTGTAACTCAAAATCTGGTGGAAATGAATGATGTAAAACAGAAGTTAATAAAGCATTTGCTTAAAAATAAATAAATAAATGTTTGCTGACTCATTATTTGAACTTAGGTATATGTACATAAATGAATGGATGGATGGATAAACACGTAAATTAATGCATAAATAATATCACATTCCTGCCATTTTCTACTCTCCATTTGTCCTGATCTATATCTGACTACTGGACTCAGGTGGCTCCATGGGAGAAAGTGAGGCTAGTGACTTTGCACAGACTTCTTTCACTTACATCCAATTCACTTGCATGTCATGGTCTTGAGGTCAGAGTTGGGGGAGCAGGTTGAGATGTGAAAGAATTCATTTAGATGATTTTCTCTTAACCAAGGTGAGTTCTATTGACACAAAAACATATGATTAGCAAGGAACCAAACAAAGAACCAGACTTATGTAAACAGAAAGCTATATAACTTGTAGGATGATGATGCAATTTTTAGGGTTTCTAATGGGAGTTGGAGATTTAGGGACAGGATGAGAAAGATAGATGACACAAGGGAGAGAAGGGACATTTTATGACCCAGGATTGGAGGGGGGGAGACAAGGAATTTTATGGTGCGGGATAAGGGGGAAGTTTCATGTTTTTTCAAGATAAAGGAAAGAGACTTTAAGGTGCCTTTAGGTTAGAGAATAAACCAGGGAAAGAGCAACTCAACCCTTAGGGCCCTTTTATATCCACATCATTTCCCCATTCAACCACTAGGTAGGAGAAATATTTTGGAGAAAAAGGGTGAAGGTCATTGTTTTCAGTAGCTGCTTCCTGCTGAACAGGGGTGAAGAGTCTATTTCAGGGGCCAATAAAAAAAGACTTGAGAGGATTCATAAGTAATTAATTTGAAAACAGTGAATATTAGTAAATTGCTTATAATAAGACATGTTTATACCATGGAACACACAGTATAAACAGGTATTATTTCCACAATAGTAACAAACTTTGAATAAAATGACTTTTCCATTAATACAAAAATATTTCATCAGTTACCTCCCTCTAAGAAAATTGTACTGACATTCTTTTCCCCAAACTGAAGATGTTTCTGAGCTAGTTTTAACCCAATTATTCTAGCATAATTTTAAAACATTTAAGGACCATACTCCATACAGACATAGTAGGTCAAATACCCATTTACTAAGTTGTTTAAGATATAAAAAGGAATATAATCCTAGGCTGAATAGGAAAGATCTTAAACACACACTTTGTATCTCAGTCTTAATCTATGGGATAATGATTCAACATTGTGGTTGTACCTTTGCTTCACAAACTTCTTTTCCCATTATTCCCATGTTATTCAGAAAGAATGTTCTATTTCAGGGATTTAATCTTTCACATGACTATGCAGGAGTAGTAATTTATCCAAGTGTTTGCCATATGGGATAACTACATATTCAGACTAAAAAGAGCAAGATTTCACATACTTGCATTGTGATGACATCTTTCACTAACTACTGGCTTTAATTGCAGAAATTTGCCAGAAAAAAGGAAAGGCAAGGACATGATTATATAAAACATCACAGTTTTCCAACCATGTACTATCAATTTCACCTCATAGCTGGACTCAGGAATAGTCAGATGGAAAATATTCCTTTTCAAAGGAACACAATGGGGAAACTGAGCCAGGAGGATCCCATTCTAGGCTGAGGCTAGGATTGTCCTCTCAGCTTTTCCAAACAGATTTTCACCTGTAACAGTCACATTCTGAGTAGCTTGTGGCATTTCTCTTAGATGGTGGATTATTGACTATTGACTTATGATGGATTTTTTTATGATTAGACAACTCAGAATAAAATCCATTATACTCTCAAGAGCTTTTACCTCAGATAGCAAATTTCATTAATCAAAAATTTTACCAGGACTTACATCTCAAATTTAAATTTTTCCTCATGCAAAAGACAGTCACTAGAGATCATTTCTATATATTTGCAAATTTCAGCATGCCAAGTTCCTTGTTTAGGAAATCCACAACCCAACCAAGTTCTTTGGTAAGCTTATAAAAATAAGGAGAATGGAGAGGGACCCCTAAGAAGGGGCTGCCTTATTCACTCCATCTATCCTTAGAGCTGCCATGGGCTGTGCTTTTGACTAGCACTGAGGACTGCTCTGAATGGGCAGATTCCTCCTTTCCATACAACAGGCACAGTAATCAATTACCAGTTTTAGGTTTTAGCATTAAAACACAACTAGCAATCTTAGAATTTTCATAAGTGATAGCCAAACTGTTTTACTTGTATTACAAACAATAAACTTCAAATGACATCAATTGCATTTCCAGATCATATAAACATTATTGATAGAAGGATGTTTTACCAAGTGCTGAACACTGGTTGGCTTCTTTACCTTGACCCATTTCCCTTCACCCTTTCCCCAGGGCTGTGGTTTTGTGCTGAACCTGGATATTTCTAGGCTGCAGCTGCTGCCCCTTCCCCACCTTCCTTCTGCTAGATGAGGGATCAGATCTGAGATGAGAGGAGTTAACAGAATAAATTCCAGGGTTTTTTGTAGTCCTACTGAGATACCCTCTAGACTCAAGGGGAGGAAGTAGGAGAAGAGAGTGGCCAGGGTTGTAAGGAGGTGTTTTAAAAACCTCCAGAATGTTTTAGCTGTGCTAGCTCTTCGCTGTGGGTCTAACGTTTCATAGCCTTGTCAGAGGCAGGACTATAGAAAGAAAAATCTCATTTTTTTCTTTGCTAACTTAGGGGGCAACTTTCAAGGAAGTCCCACTGAGTCCAACTGTAAGGATCTAGTGGCCAGGAGAGGAGTTGGATCCTGCAGGCACAGGGGTGGGGAGTAGAGGGAGGGGAGTAGTTGCAGTTTTTCCAATTCCCTAGTGATGAGAGAATTGAGAGAATTATACTTACCCTTCCAGATAAGGCTTTGGAAGGTGTGCCCAGGTCCATGGCCTCAAACTGTTGCACTGAGAGCCTGAGGGTGTCAGGCCAAGTGTGAAACAGTCTTGTAACCATCTACCCTAATGGCACCTAAGAGATCAGACCTGAAAAGCACTTCTAAGTCTTCCTAGGTGTTTGGAGAGCAATCCCAATTGGAGGGTGAGAGAGGGGAGGCTTACAGCCTTGGTGGAGAAGAGCTGTAGTTCCTTGTCTCTTTTACCTTTGAGACTTATCAGACTAGAAAATGTATATCCCATGGGGGACGGGAAGAAAATATAGAGAGAAAGAGGAGGAAACCAGGATGCAGGGGGAACAACACAGGGTACCAAGTCCACTCAATCAGAGCAAGGTGCCTTTTCTTGAAGTTTTGGAGACCAAATTTCTTTAAAAGCTTGTTTCGTTTAGAAATCCTTTCACAAATTACTTTTCTAGATTATATTGAGGTCAGGCTATGTTACAGTAGAATACTAGGCACTTTTCCTTTGGATCTCTTCCCTAAATTTCCCTCCTAGTAGCCAATTCCTAAGCTCTCACTACTTGTCTTAGAATCCTGGGGCACAGAAAAAAAAATGTAACTGACCCAATACAAAGATGCCCCCTTATACAAGAGACCATAGTCCACCCAGAAGTCAGTGGAGCTTCAGATACCACTGGCACTTGTCTGGGCACTCCAGGGATCTCTCAGACTGGGATCTCTCAGTAGGAGCAGAAAGGTCTGGGGAAGAGAACAGAGAAAAGAGAGATTTTCTATTATCCCAGGGGCCAGGAGAAGATCATTGGAGTTCAATTAATATTTGGACCAGAGGGTTTCAGCACCAAATTTTTGAGGTCAGAGTTGGGAGAGCAGATTGAGATGTGAAAGAATTAATTTAGATGATTTTCTCTTAACCAAGGGGAGATTTATTGACACAAAACATACAGAACTGAGATTTAGCGAGGAACTAAACAAAGGCCCCGATATAGGAAAAGAACCAGACTTATATAGACAGAAAACTATACAGCCTAGAAGATGATAACACAATTTTTAGGATTTCTAATGGGGGTTGGAGATTTAGGGACAGGATGAGAAAGATGAATGATACAAGATAAGGGAGACAGGGGAAATTTTATGACCCAGAATGGGGGGAGACAAGGAATTTTATAGTCCAGGATGTGGGGGAAGTTTTATGGTATTTCAAGATAAGGAGAAGAGACTTTAGGTGCCTTTAGGTTAGAGAATAAACCAGGGAAAGAGTAATTCAACCCCTAGGGCATCTTTTGTATACACATCAATAGAGTCACTTTCCTGATGTCATGGTTCTGTTCTAGAACAAAAGACCAAGACCACTTCAAGAAGAAAAGGAGCTTCCCACTAGGGACCAAACTGGAACTGACTAGCTGGACAACTCAGCTTTCTTTCTTTCTTGCTTTCTTTCTTGCTCTCTCTCTCTCTCTCTCTCTCTCTCTCTCTCTCTCTCTCTCTCTCCTTCCCTTCCTTCTCTCTATCCACATGGGGTATCACACCCTTACCTGCAGGGTTTTTTTTTTCCCAGAGGAAATATAAATTTTAATCTCTGAAACCTTTTTGTTTGTTTTTTATTTTGTTTTGCTTAGTTTTTTCTTAAAGACCAGACTTAACCCCAAACTATTTTGGCTCTCATTGATTAACACAAGTCCCAGGCCAAGTCATTGTTTGGGCCCAAATTGACTCAGAATGAATTTAAATTTAAATTTTATATTTTTTCCTCCTTGATCAGAAATCCTGAGGGTCTTCCCCTCCCAAATCCATATTTTTTGAACAGGTGCTTGTGCCCAAGCCCCCACCCTAAGATATTGTTTTATGTGCTCATTTTCTATTATCCCTTTTATATTGTTATAAAGTTCTATTGACACCAGTTACCCCCAAATTCCCATTACACTATGTAATGAAATGCATTGTTAGTGTATTTTTGCTATGTAAGGGACATGAAGATCTTGGGGTTGACTGTAAAAGTAATGGGAATTTGAAGACCTTTCCTAATTTGAAGATTTTCCCCAGCCCCCTGATAGGATGAATGTTATCATATGGAGCCTGTAGTGGGAGGAACTTGCTGAAGGGGGAGCAGAGTCAACAGGAAGCTGAGAGTCAGAGCAGGTAGACTGTGGGAGAGAGGGGATGCTCAGGCAAGGAGACAGCTAAGCTTGTAAGTGTTGGTTTGTGGGAAGGCTAAAGGGTGGTGTGACTCTCTGTTTTGTTGTGGTTTATTAACTTCTATGTTGCTATGATGGATTTGGTTTCCTGGTTTGGGGATTTGGTTTTCTGGTGTCGAATAAATATTTTGTTTCTGTCTTTTATATGGGAAGTCTATTACATTTTGTGATTAAGAGCTATGCCACAGTGAGTAAGAGCGCTGGCCCTGGGGTCAGGAGGACCCAGATCAGTTCCAGCCTCAGAAAATGAGCACCCACTCATAAATAATGACTGGCTGTGTAACCTTGAGCAAGTTACTTAACCCCAATTGCTTAAAAAAAAAAAAAAGAATTATGCCAGCATATTTACAGTCACTGTTGATGCTGTGAATATTGCATTGATGCTACACAGGTAAAGAGACCATTCTCTGCCTCATTTCTTATTAAGCCTTAATCACTGAATTGGCATTGCCTCAGTCCACCTGAGACCTGATACACACCTTAGCTTGAAAAAGTCAAGTTCCAGAGGCAGGTTGTAGGCCACACAGTATGTCACTGGTGGCCTGATTAGAATCTGGCCTCTGTTGGGTCTGGACCCTCTCTTGAAAGTGGAGAAACAGTCCCAGAGCCTGACCCCAGGCCCCCAGATGACCTACATGTCCTGTGCTTATACAGAGAAGGAAACTGAGGTAGTGGCCACAAGGCTTATGGCTGGACCCAGTGCTCTGACTGAAGGGTGGGGATGGTTAGTTAGAATTTGCAGGCAGGAAGATTATGGCAGGAGTGTTTGGAAGAGTCAGGTTTTCTGGGGGGAATGGGAGGGGCGGGGGATAGGGGGAAGGAAACTAGAAGTTCAAGGATGGGGTTCTACCAAACCAGGACCTTCCTGGTGAGGGAACTGCCTCTGCCCACTCTTGTGGCTGGTGACTGCTGAGCCATCCAGAGGTTGAAAGTAAGAGCATTTATGAAGCACCTACTGTGTGCTAAGAGACTTTGGAGAGGTGAAGGTCCCAGTCTGGGGTCACCAGGCCCAAGAAAATGCCTGGTAACAATGAGTAGTTTCAGAGTTCCCAGGTTCTTGGCTTTCTTCTGATGTTGAAAAGGAACTTGCCAGTTCAACCTTCTTCAAAAACAGTGAGTCTTCCTCCAGGATATTCATCATCAGAGCATTACAGTGTGTTGAATTTAAGGTTTCTAAGGTTACACAAGTCACAGAATCACTGCTTTCCAAAGTAGGACTACCTAAAAAAGATTCCCAAGGAATTCATTATGAAGTACAAACCTAGAGGGATAAATCTAGTACAAGTCCTCCATCAGTTTGCACAAATGCAGCATGCACAACTTGACCTTAAGTAAACTATAACAGGTAATGTTAAGGGTCCTTATTTTGCCTTTTGTGCTGCAGTGGATGGTATTCAATGTAAAACTGAAATAGGACAAAATAAAAAAGAGTCTAGTTCCAATGTGGGCAAGTTTGTCCTTGACGAGCTTTTGTAGTTGGACGATCCTCAACTAAGGAATGTAGAAATCTCAACTCTCTAGGCTTGACCATTTTGGTCTCAATTCCCTAATGAAACCTGGGCAGAGTTAGCAAAATAACTGTGTTTTCTCCTTCCTGAATGATTCCATGTGACAGCCTTGTCAACAACATTGGAGAGCTGGATATTGTGGAGAAGCAACAAAAGCTTTGAATGTAAGATTCACCAAAAACCATGAAAAAAGCTTTAGTTAGTTGCAAAGTAGGCCTGAGCCTTGTCCTACCAAAGACTTGTTGTAATAAATGTACATACACTTGTATTGCTATTTTTCATATGTATGTGGATGTTTTTATTATTAATAAAATATAAATTATTTTTTAAAAAAAGAAAAAGCCAAAGTCCTACACAGAATCTTTGGCCATCTCCAGTTGTTCTGATCTCTATCTGGCCACTGGACTCAGAGGGCTGCGAAAGAGAAAGTGAGGTTGGTGACTTTGCACAACCCTCCCTCACTTAAATCCAATTCACTTGCATGTCATGGCATCAGCTCCCTGATGTCATGGTCCTCTTCAAGAATGAAGGGCAAAGAACAATAGCAATTTTCTAAATAAGAAAATTGAGACATGAAGTAGTAAGTGATTTACCCAAAGTCCCCGGTATATTGTGTAGGACCCAAGATTAGGACTCAACTGCTGTGACCCTTACTCAGTGTTCTATGGTTTATAGACTATGCAATTTGGATATTGGCTTTGGCTGTTTTCAAATGCCATATATTCCCTAAATATAATTTATTTTGTTTTTTATTTTTTATTTTTTTTTTAAAGCAATTGGGGTTAAGTAACTTGCTCAAGGTTACACGGCTAGTCATTATTTATGCGTGGGTGCTCATTTTCTGAGGCCAGATCTGATCTCGGGTCATCCCAACTCCGAGGCCGACGCTCTTACTCACTGTGCCACCTAGCCGCCCCTTTAGGGCAATTGGGGTTAAGTAACTTGCCCAAGGTTACACGGCTAGGTTTTTTTGTTTGTGTGGATTAAATGTCTGAGGCCGGCTCCGAACTCAGGTCCTTCTGACTCCAGGGCCGGCGCTCTATTCACTGTGCCACCTAGCCGCCCCTCCCTAAATATAATTTAATACAAGAAAATACCAAACATAAGCAGGTGTAAAGGGAAAAATATTTGATATGATTTGGAACAGAGACAATGTGCTCCTTGTGAATTAAAGAAAAGTTTAAATTAAAGTAAGCAGTGAGAAAAAACAGTATGCCAAATACCAAAAAGCTTTATTTTGAGTACAGAGAAAAAGAAATGTAAGACATGGGATATGGAAGAGTAAAAATCATTGTGCATCCTCTTTTGCCTATTTAGTATAAGCTATTCTATATGACTTTTTAAAAAAAGTTAGGTGATCTATGATTTCATTAGTGTGTGTTCCCTCCATTGATACAGATCCCAAAACCTTAAGAGGCATTGCCGGCCAAAAAGTTCACCTGAGATTCAACATTAGAGGAATAAGCCTCTCCAGCCTTAACTAGAATGATCTTCAAACATATAGCAGGTAGCTAGAACTACATTCAGTTTGATAAGACTAGAATTTAAGCAAAATCTTCAACCATCTATGGTCATCTCCTCACCTTAAGAAAGACTTCAGTATAGATCTCCCTGCTTTTTCAATCTTTGTTCTATCATTGTCTCTTGACTCTCCCTTTTATACAAAGTTGGTGAAATCTTAATCCAACTTGAAAGTCATATTGCCATATTGTGTGTGTGTGTGTGTGTGTGTGTCTGTGTGTCTGTGTGTCTGTGTGTTGGGAAGGGGAGCGATGGGGGAGGATTTTTATTAAGTGAAAGAAGATAGGCAGAACCAAGATGGCGGAGTAGAAACAGCTCATCCAAGCCTCTCTGCCCCCAGATTCCCCAAAAACTATGTAAAAAAGGACTCTGAACAACTTCTGGAGCCCCAGCACCCACAGAACGACACAGAGAAGCTAACCTCCCGCTGAGGACAGCCCAGCAGCCCTGCAGGAAGGACCAGCGCAGTGGTCTGGGAGCCGGCAGCGCGCAGAGCGCAGGAGCCGAGCCGAGCCCAGGTCCGCGTGAGCTGAGGTTTTAGCCCCAGGGCGGCAGGGCCAGCAGCCAGCTGGAGGAACCCCAGAACACCAGGAGCTGTGGCGACTCCAGAATTATCAACATAGACATGCCTAGGACAAAGTAAGAGGTTAGTGTCCTATGGACTTTGGGACCTGTATTTGGGGAATGCGTCAGCTCCCTCCCCTGGGGGCTAGAAGCCGCTGAGGAGACACGCCATTTTGTAGTTTTCAGAGGCAGCTCAGGCTCCCAGCCTACAAATCGTGGGGAGATCCAGCGATCAGTCTTGGGGGGTAATCGCTCTTGCTTTAACCTCCCTGGATCTGGATTGTGATCTAGGGTGGAAGTTGTGGGTGGGTTTACAGCTTGCCAGAAACGGAAGTTGCCCCCCACACGTTCGGGACGAAAATTCCTCTATCTGGCCTTAAAGCCATAGTGTGGCAACAAGCCCAAAAGTCAAGCAATTAAGTGGCAACATGCCAAGGCAAAGGAAACAGAAAAATGCAACCCTAGACTCCTATTTTGGGGGCATAGAGCGGGAAAAGGACTGTGAGGTCAGAAGTCCTGCTCCAAAAGCCCCAGGGGAAAACATGAGCGAGTTGCAGGCCATAGAGGACCTTAAGAAGGACTTTAAAAATCAAATAAGAGAAGTGGAGGAAAAATTGGAAAGAGAAATGAGAAGGATGCAGGAAAAGTATGAAATGAGGGTCAACAGCCTGACTGAGGAAAACAACACCTTAAAAAATAGACTAACTCAAATGGCAAAGGAGGCCCAGAAGGGCAATGAGGAGAAGAATGCCTTAAAAAGTCGAATTTGCCAGATGGAAAAAGAATCTCAAAAGTTCACTGAGGAGATTCATTCCTTCAGAGTTAGACTGGAGCAAATGGAAGCTAATGACTTTATGAGAAATCAAGATGCTGTTAAGCAGATCCAAACAAATGAAAGATTAGAAGGCAATGTGAAATATCTCATGGGAAAAACCACTGACCTGGAAAATAGATCCAGGAGAGACAATTTAAAAATTATTGGACTACCTGAAAGCCATGATCAAGGAAAGAACCTAGAAATCACCCTTCAAGAAATTCTCAAGGAAAACTGCCCTGATGGTTTAGATCCAGAGGGCAAAATAGAGGTTGAAAGAATCCACAGATCACCTCCTGAAAAAGATCCCAAAAAGAAAACTCTCAGGCATATTATAGCCAGGTTCCAGAATCCCCAGATCAAGGAGAAAATACTACAAGCAGCCAGGAAGAAACAATTTCAATATTGTGGAAACACAATCAGAATAGCCCAGGACCTGGCAGCTTCTACACTGAAGGATCGAAGGGCATGGAATATGATATTCCAGAGGGCAAAAGAGCTGGGAATGAACCCAAGGGTCAGCTACCCAGCAAAACTGAGTATTTTGTTTCAGGGGAAAATATGGTCATTCAGTGGAATAGAGGACTTTCAAGCATTCTTGAGGAAAAAACCAGAGTTGAATAGAAAATTTGACATCCAGACACAAGAAGGAAGAGATGCCTGAGAAGGTAATCAGGGAAAAGAAATCAAAAGGAACTTATCAAAGTTGAACTATTTACATTCCTATATGGAAAAGCAATAACTGTGACTGATGATATCTTTCTCACTATGAAAATAATGGAAGAAGGGGTGTGGTCATATGAATACATATGTGAATGTGTGTGTATATGGTTACAGTTATATATGGATAGAGGGCATAGGTTGAATTTGTTGGGAAGGGAGAATACTCAAGGGATGAAATTATGAGGTGAGAGAGGAAAGTGGCAAGAGGAGATGGGGAGAGACATGGTAGGGTAAACTATCTCATGTAGGGAAGTGGTTGCAAAGGAGGGGGAGAATAAGGAAGGCTAAAAAGGCAAAACCACATTCACATTGAATTTGGTTCAGGGAGAAAATGACATACATACTAAATGGGATATCTCAACCTGCAGCAGGATAGGGGGAAGGGGGATGAGAGGAGGGATGATGGATGGGAGGGCATCCTTGGGGTGAGGGGAGGTTGGAAGTACCCACTATAGAAGAGGGACAGGATCATGTAGGGAATGGACCAGGTGGGGGGTGGGATGAGTGGGAGGGAATTATAAGCAGCCTTGTACAATATATCTACCATGATAATGTTTTGCATAGCTAGACATGTACAACACATACTGAATTACTTATCTCCCAAGAAGGAATGGGTGACAAGGGAGGAAGCAAATGGATCTGAAATTTGAGGTCGTAACATTAGATGTTTCAAATATATATAAATACTATTATTAATACTCTTTTGCCTATAATTGGGAGATAAGATGTGCAGGCATTGGGACACAAAGATTCATCTTCCTCTAATGGAAAAGTCGATGGGGGTATGGGAGAAGGTATGGGAGAGAGCAGATTGGAGGAAGCGATATCTTGTGGGACTGCTATTCTGGGAGGTTGGGTAGGGGAATAATGGGGGGGAAATGATTGTAACAAAATCTGGTGGAAATGAATGATGTAAAACAGAAGTTAATAAAACATTTGTTCAAAAAAAATAAGTGAAAGAAGATAGAATAGGGGGTGGAATGAAAATGAATAGAGCAAACAATGGTTTTTCATAGAATTTGCTCTGTACTTATTCTAGAGAGTGTTTCCTAGAACTCAGGAGGGGTAAACTATTACTTGTCTCTGGTTATTAGCCAAGCCTAAATTGTATAATAAAAAAAATAACAAAATATTTTCTTTACATCTAATTAGACTTGAAGATTAGATCTACTTCTGACGAAAGGATATATTTAAGATGCCTTTTTGGAATTGGAATAGTAACAACATTTGTTTTGGGTGGTGAACAGAAACCTTTTGGCAGTGGGGATCTTTCCTTTTGAAAACTGCCAAAAATTATTTGCTTATCTATGGAATTTCAACTACTCACTATGCCTCTAGGTCACATGGAAGCAGATTGTGAATAAAAAAAGTTGCATAGCAGAATAGTGGGGAATATCATAAATAAATTTCTCTTTATTAAGAGAGTCTCAGTATACTGTTGGGTTCAAGAATTAGATGGGGGAAAAGCAATAAAAACTAACAGTAGCTGCCATTAAAAAAGAGACAAATGTAGACACTTGGAGTGGAAAGAATGCTTAAGGAAGAAAAGAAGAAAGTGAGAGGAATGGAGTCTAGATTGGGGAGGAAGTACTAAAAGAAGGACCAATGAGAAAAGAAATAAACAGGTGAATGGAGCCTGGAGATGAAAGGGGTTAGAGTGAAGGGAGCGGGAGATGAATGAGAAGAAAAGGGAAAAGAAAGGAAAAGGGAAAAAGGAGAGAAAGAGGGGGAAGAAATGAAATAAAAGAAATGAACTGGGTTATTTTAATGTAATTTTGAAGGACTGCAGAGTTGTCTAAATGATAATGGTATTTGACAGTTTGATATGTATTTATAGCTGTCGCCAACTCAGTCTGAATACTATATAGGATTATCTGGGATTTTCGGGGTTTATCACCACAGGCATGCAGGATTAACAGCCTGATGAGGTTAAAAAAATTATTCAGCCAATCCAATCCTTAATACTTGTACAGCACCCTTCACACAAGGTCCCAGAGCATTGTACATAACATACAACAACTAGTGAAAAGGCAAAATGCATTTTTTTAAGTCTTCAAACTAGTCTTGAAATCCACAAAAGAGCCAAGTTGATGAATATCTTCCAGAAAGGAAGCACAATAGGGCCAGCTCAGCAAATTAGAAAGGAGGGTTGTCAAATTCCTTGCTGTACCTGTGAGACATAGGAAGGCATTTCTTTCTCTTCCAAAAGAATGCTAGCATTCAGGGTCATAAGGTAATTAGGAATACCAACAGCAGCTGTGTTCTTATCTACTGCCTTATCCTATAGTTAGAAATGTCTTACGGCATTTCTCTCTTTTGTCTGCCAATTGGCCTTTTGTTCTAAAGACAACACTTTAAAACTAAATCTTACCAAAGTGAGGAAAATACTGTAAATATAGCTACCAGAATTAGAACTGACATTCACCACTGCTGGCCCCCATAGGTTGGGAGATTAAACTAAAGAGGTTCCATCCTATTCACATCAGGGGGGCAGAGCCAAGATGGCAGAGTAGAAACAGCACTTACAAGGTGCTCTCCCCCCAGACCACTTCCAAACTATGTAAAAGGGGACTCTGAACAACTTCGGCAACCCCACCACCCACAGAATGACAGAGAGAAGCTAACCTCCCACTGAGGACAGCCCAGCAGCCCTGCAGGAAGGACCAGCGCAGAACACTGGGAGCCGACAGCCCAGCCCATGGAGAGCCGAGCCCAGGTCCGCATAAGCCATGGTTTTAGCCCCTGGGAGGCCAGGCCAGCAGCTAGCTGGAGGGACTCAGAACAACAGCATCTGTGGTGATTGCAGAATTATCAACACAGACATGCCTAGGACAAAGTGGGAGGTTAGTGCACTATGGACTTTGGGACCAGTATTTGGGGAATGTGTTGGCTTCCTCCCCTGGGGGCTAGAAGCCTCTGAGGAGACACGCCATTTTGTAGTTTTCAGAGGCAGCTCCAGCTCCTGGCCTGCAAACTGCAGGGAGATCCAGCGATCAGTCTTGGGGGGTAATCACTCTTGCTTTAACCTCCCTGGATCTGGATTGTGATCTGGGGTGGAGGTCGTGGGTGGGTTTCCAGCTTGCCAGAAACAGAAGTTGTCCCCCCACACATTCGGGACGAAAGTTCCCGCCTGGCGCCAGAGCCATACTGTGGCAACAAGCCCAAAAGTCAAGTAGTTAAGTGCCAACATGCCTAGGAAAAGGAAACAAAATAAACAGAAAAATGCAACCTTAGACTCCTATTTTGGGGGCAAAAAAGATAGAAGCATGGAACAGGAGGAGGACTGTGAGGTCAGATATCCTGCTCTAAGAGACCCAAAGGAAAACATGAGTGGGTTGCAGGCCATAAAGGACCTTAAGAAGGATTTTAAAAATCAAATAAGAGAAGTGGAGGAAAAATTGGGAAGAGAAATGAGGATACAGGAAAAGTATGAAATGTCAACAGCCTGACTGAGGAAAATAACACCTTAAGAAATAGACTAACTCAAATGGCAAAGGAGGCCCAAAAGGGCAATGAGGTGAAGAATGCCTTAAAAAGTCAAATTTTCCAGATGGAAAAAGAATCTCAGAAGCTCACTGAGGAGATTCATTCCTTCAGAGTTAGACTGGAGCAAATGGAAGCTAATGACTTTATGAGAAATCAAGATGCTGTCAAGCAGATCCAAACAAATGAAAGATTAGAAGGCAATGTGAAATATCTCATGGGAAAAACCACTGACCTGGAAAATAGATCCAGGAGAGACAATTTAAAAATTATTGGACTACCTGAAAGCCATGATCAAAGAAAGAACCTAGAAATCACCCTTCAAGAAATTCTCAAGGAAAATTGCCCTGAAGTTTTAGACCCAGAGGGCAAAATAGAGGTTGAAAGAATCCACTGATCACCTCCTGAAAAAGATCCCAAAAAGAAAACTCTCAGGCATATTATAGCCAGGTTCCAGAATTCCCAGATCAAGGAGAAAATACTCCAAGCAGCCAGGAAGAAACAATTTCAATATTGTGGAAACACAATCAGAATAGCCCAGGACCTGGCAGCTTCTACACTGAGGGATCAAAGGGCATGGAATATGATATTCCAGAGGGCAAAAGAGCTGGGATTAAAACCAAGAATCACTTACCCAGCAAAACTGAGTGTTTTGTTTCAGGGGAAAATATGGTCATTCAGTGGAACAGAGTACATTCAAGCATTCTTGAGGAAAAACCAGAGTTGAATAGAAAATTTGACATTCAGACACAAGAAGCAAGAAATGCTTGAGAAGGTAAACAGGGAAAAGAAATCAAAAGAAATCAAAGTTAAACTATTTTTATTCCCTCATGGAAAAAAATAACTGTAACTGATGAAACCTTTCTCAGTATGAAAAAAAGTTGAAGAAGGGTATATGGGCATATGAATACATATGTGAATGTGTGTATATATGTTTATAGGTATACATAGATAGAGAGCACAGGTCGAATTTAATAGGAAGGGATGATACTTAAAAGGTGAAATTAAGAGGTTAGAGAGGAATATAACGAGAGGAGATGGGGAGAGACAGAAAGGGGTAAACTATCTCACATAGAAGAGGCAAGGGGGAGTGGTTTCAAGGGAGGGGAAGAACAGGAAGGCAAAAAGGAAAAAACATATTCTCATTGAATTTAACTCAGGGGGAAAATGACATACATACTAAATGGGATACCTCACCCTACAGGAGAGTAGGCATGAGGGAGATGAGGTGGGGGATGATGGAAGGGAGGGCATGCTGGGGGAAAGGTAAGTTGGAAGCACCCACCTTTGAAAAGGGACAGGATCAAAGTAGGGAATGGACCAAGTGGAGGTGGGATTGGTGGGAGAGAAATACAGACAGTCTTTTTCAATATATCTACTATGGTAATGTTTTGCATAGCTATACATGTAAAACATATACTGAATTGCTTATCTTCCCAGCAAGAGTGGGTGACAAGGGAAGAAGGGAAGGAATTTAGAATTCGAAGTTTTAAAATTAAATGTTTCAAATATATATAAATATTATTATTAATAATGTTTTGCATATAATTGGGAGATAAGATGTGCAGGCACTGGGACACAGAGTTTCACCTTGCCCTAATGGAAAATTCGATGGGGGTATGGGAGAAGATAGGGAAGAGAGCAGACTGGATGAGGGGATATCCTGTGGGACTCCTATTTTGGGGTGGTGGGTAGGGGAAAAATGGGGAAAATTTTTAACTCAAAATCTGACTGAAATAAATGATGTAAACCAGAAGATAAAAAAAAATTAAAAACAAAACTACTAAAAGTCAAAACAGTGTCTGCAGCCCAAAAGAAGAGAGGGAAAATTAACCTACCTTCATCTCAGCAAGCAAAAAGAGGTATACATAGTTTATAGGTGCTGATTTTTCCCAGGGAGATGATCAGTTTAAAAATAATGTACTAGCTTAAGCTTTAACTCAGGGAAAGAGTGCTGTTCCCTCTTTTAAATTCTATAGCAGTTAGTTTTGACTCAAATCTTGCTGTATTCCTTGGATACTCAAATAATTATTTAATGATTATTTTACCATGCTTCATAAAAGACAAAGGCAGTAGAATAGCTTTTTTCACCTCTAAAGCCACAGCTCCTTGGAAGTCTTAAGCTCATCAAGATGGAAGAGAATTCATTAACAAGGCAGTAGGGATCTATTAAAAAATATTTTTACCTTTCTGCATTTTTAGAAAATCGCAAGTCACGTATGTATGCTCATACCAAGTAAAATGGGGAGGGAGGGAAGAAGGAAGAATAGCATCAAGTAATAAATATGGATGTCTTGTTGGTGATCTTGGTATGTGAACCACACTGATATCACACCTAAGTGGGCAACACTACTTCTTGTTCCCCATCTTTCAAATCAATAGCATGCTTAAACTAGTCAAATAAAGGCAAAGACTTAGATCATATGATAACATAGCTCTGTGATTACATCAGTGTGGGTATTGCCTCTAAGGATATGCTCACAACTAATTTCTCATATAAATTCACTGGAGGTTGTCCGCTCAACAAGCTAGTGCCCTTCCTTATTTTCTTTTCATGGTGTTTTGATACCTGAAGTTCATTCAGATTTTCCATTGGTTGTCCCTTGTTCTTATCACATGATTGATCCATCATTTTTTGCTATTATGCAATGAATATAAATGCCACATAGACAATATGCTCTTGAAATTAGAGCAAAATAAAAAGGAAAAATATGAATTGTTAATGTATGACAACAGTAAAGACTAGCCCAAGAAGTACCCTAATAACAAATCCAGAGAAGATTGCTTTCAAACTTGGAATAGTAAGTTCTAGTACATGGCAAAGCACAGGCCCCACAATTCAGCTACTGAAGAATCTTTACTTGCTACTTATTGTTTCTAAGATAAATTCCTCTGTTAGGAACTTAAAACTTTTCGTAATCTATCTCAAGCCCTCATTATATATTATTGCCCCTCTCATATCCTCTACTCCAAACTAGCCTCTCTTCCTCTTCCAAACACCTTGAAAGAAACTGTATACATTCAATGCCTTTACTTTCTCTTCTCTCACTCTCACTGAAACTCTCTATATTTTTACTTCAAACCTTGTCACCTCAATTGAAATAAGCTTTTCCAAAATCAATAGCCTCTTGATTTCAAAATATTAAGAGAATTTTCTCAATTATCATATTTGACCTTTTTGTAGCACCTAATGTTTTGACCACCCTCTCTTCCTCTCTAGGTTTTTGTGACACTGATATTTCTTGGTTCTCACCATATCTTCCTACCTGTGTGACTGTTCCTTTATATGAATCTTCTATTTTGAATAATCAATTCTTAATTCATAATTTTAATTCTTAATGTGATTCATAAATTCTTAACACATCCCCTCCATATAGGGTTCTTTAATCTATACATTGTCTCTTTAATTGTCTTTAAAAGGGGTTTAATTATTTCTAAGCTGTAGACCTTTAGACTTATATTTCTAGCCCTTGTATCTGATCTGGGTTTCGTTATAGTCCTATATCACTAACTGCCTTCTGGACATTTTGAATTTTATATCCCATGGATTTTTCCAACTCAATGTGACCAAAATTAAATTTCTTTCCCATCAAACTATCTCTTATTCTGAATTTTTGAACTATTTCCATCAGGGATACCACCATTTTTATAGCCACATAATCTCAAAATTTCAACATCATCCTCAAGTCCTCACTCTCATTTATCCCACATAGCCAATCCACTACTTACAGTTGTTATTTCTACCTCCATAACACCTTTTGCTTCAGTCCCCTTCTTTTCATTTACACAGCTACCAAGCAGGTTCAGGCTCTCATCACCACTACTCCATCCTCCACATAGCTGACAAAGTGATTTTCCTATAGTCCAGTTCTGATCATGTTACTATCCTATTCAATATTTTTCCTATTGCTCTCTATAACTTTTTGTATCAAATATTAACCCTTCTTTTTGACACTTAAAGCCCTTCAGGTTCTCAATACAGCAAACCTTTCCAGTCTCATCACACATTACTTCCCTTCATAATCACTGTAATCCACAAAACCAGACCTTTTCTGCTGCTCTTCATTCACAGTACTCATCTTCCACTTCTGTGCCTCTGTCTCCCATGCCTAGAATGCACTCCCTCTTCAACTACATAACTTAGAATAATTAGTTTCCTCCAAGGCTTAGCTCAAGCCCCACTTTCTACATGAATCTTTTCTGATTTCCTCTTCTCCCACCTCCCAGCAAATCACCTCTACATACACATGCTGTCTCCCCCAACAAGATAATTAACTCTTTGAGTTTTCATCGCCATCTTTATATCCTCAGCACCTGACACAGTGCTGGGCATACAGTTGGTGCATAATAAATGCTAGTGATTGATAAATTAATTATTCCTCATATAGGACATTCTATGTTGTGTCTCCATGTCTTTGTTATATATCTTTGCGTAGATCACTCCCTTCTTAACTCCACCCTAGGGAACACACTAGATAGCATCAAGGGTCAAATGGAATTCCACCTCCTTCTAAATTCTCCCACTGATTTTGTATTGGTTTACAGATCTCCTATATTTACTGATCTGTGAACATGTTGAATGTCTACTTCCCACCCCCAACTAGAAGGCAAGTATCTTGGGGTTTGTCTCATTTTTTTTGTATCTCCTGTGTTGGGCATATAATAAATGCTTATCAATTTATATTTCATTATAGAAAAAATTTCTTTTTAAAATTTATGGTAGATCTAATGCTATAGACACATCTCAGATTTAGAGATGAAATGAAACTATGAAGTCATCTGGTATATCTGCCTCACTTTTCAAAATGAAGAAACTGAGGCCCTGGTAGGTAAAATGATTTACCAGGCATCATCTCTCAGGTAGTAAGGGAAGGGGAAATATCTGAATCCAAATAAACTGACTCCACATCCAGAACTTGTTCCACTGCATGACAATGCTTCAGTACAGTTCACACACACACACACACACACACACACACACACATACTTACCTGAAATCAGTAGGAATTGATTAACCACACCAAGAATTCAGGAAACTATGCAGCTTATAAAAATATCTATATTGAATCAAGTTCATCATCCATAGACCCTAAATTTCTGTCCAATAATGATACCAAGGACTTTTTTTTGTTAGAAAGCATATAGTATTTATATTCAATATTATTCTCTTCATAAAAGCTAGAAGTCTGCTCTCTGGTTTTGCATAATTCATTAACAAATTGTTACGAAATTGTAATTCATGAACTTATCTAAATCTTTTTCAAAGCCATTCAAGCTACATCATTTTCTAAAAACTTCCTTCCTCGGGGTGATTTTGGCATACTTCATAGTAGAAAAATATACTCTAATGGTATAATATTCCAGTTCTTCCTTCAGATCATTTTTAAGGGGATAATTTACAAAACCTGAAAGGTTGTGACTTTAAAAGTTACCTGCTATCAACTTGCAAATGTATATATTTCAACAAATTGCCATGTGCGGAGTTGTTCATATCCTTGATCTCAACCTTATAGACAAGTATTCTGCCTCCATGAAATAGCACTCTAAAATTCCTCTTTCTGACAATAATACGCCATCTCTCTTTCCATCTGTCTTTAACTTAACTCCAATATAATATATATGATATATATGCCAATGTAGATTATACCACCAATAAAATATCATCTCTGCTGTGACTTCACTTTTTTCTCTTCCCCATTGTTATCCAATAGCTAACCATCCATCTTCCTTATTTACCCACCTACTGTTGATCTGTATAGTAAAATATCACAGTTATGGCAATGGAATCCACTGTAATTTTATGTCATCTAATATCAATTGGACCTCATCACTTCAGAGCAATCCTTTTGCTCTTCTCTAACTGGATCTGTCATACTTCCCATAAAGGCTGTTATGAATCATTTCTTCTCCCATCTACCTCACAACAGAGAATCTCACCTTACACTTTACCAAGCACAAGGAGATCATCCATCATGAGCAACTTCATTTGCAATAATAGATAGTATTGTCAATGACTTGAAGCTACTTGTTGCCAGTGAAAACTCACTTTTTTAATACCAATATTATCTAGATCACACGGTAAGACTGCAAACCATGGGGTATGATCTTTGAAGAATTAATACTTCAGTTGATTCAAAGGGCAAGGGAATGACACAGGTCAGATGTATAGGCTGTTGCACATTACCAGTGACTTGCAAGCAATTCAAGTGTGTTGTCTTTATTTAAGGAATCAATGTATCTTAGTTACTAAATTTTAGTTTAGCTAAGATTTCCCTATGCAAAATGGAGATATAGAAGATAAAATCACATATTAAGAGTCATTATTTCTTTTTTTCTTTTTACCAAAACTAAACAACAAAAATTGTGGATTTTTTTACACACGCATACACACACACACACACACACACACACACACACACACCATACACTTTTTCTAGAAAGATATGAAATTCCTGGTTTTAAACCCATATCATTCAAAATAATGCTAAACTGTTTTATCAAGATTTACCAAAGATGGACGTCTAGGTGGCACAGTGAATAGAGCACCAGCTCTGGAATCAGGAGGACCTGAGTTCAAATCCAGGCTCAGACACTTAACACATACTATCCATGTAACTATGGGCAAGTCACTTAATGCCAATTGCCCCTCCAAAAAGCAGGGAAAAAAAAGAATTACCAAAGATGACTTTCTTATTTAAAAGCAAGATGCTAAAATGGAGATGTTCAGTCTGAAATTTCTTCTAGAATTATAAATTACCTCACTGAGTCTTCTGTATGAGTTTAAAGTTATCCATTAATACCTATCATTATCCTTTCCCTATTCCAACAAGGACTAGTACTGTATGAATTGCAGTATTAGAAACAACACCCGAGGGTGGAGCCAAGATGGTGGAACAGAAGCAGTAACTTTTCTAAGCTCCTCCTTCAATCCCATCACTAAACTTTAAAAAATGAATCTGAATGGATTTTAAAGTGACAGAATCCACTGGGAGACAGAGTGTGGCAGAATCCAGCCCAGGGAAGTGCCAATATGGATCTGGGCAGGGGGAGCACAGAGCACAAGGGGGCTGCACCAGCGGAGGACTACAAAGCAGACTACAGCAGAGTGAGAAGGAGCCCCAGCCAGCAGACTCACCCACCCCAAGGACCATTCACATCCATCTCACCACAGGACAGAAGGATCCATTGGAGTTGGGTAAGAGAAAATGCAGGGCCCTAAGCAGAGATAGCAGCTTCTCCTGGGGTTATCAGCCCACAGCCTGGAAGTTAAAAATCACCAATCCAATTTTCAAGAAGCCAAGATGGCAAAGTAAACTCTAGCTGCTCTTATTCGCCCCTACTAGACATAGAAAACCCAGAGATAAATGTCCCACCTTGAGTAAAATCCTGAAATAGGGGAAATAGCCTCAGGCTTAGGAGTCACAGAGAAAGGGTGTAACTGGGGCAATAAGGAGTCTGAAGTGATGAGGGGAGGGGTCCCAATAAGCCCCACAACGCCTGACCAGCAAGAGCTCCCAAGCCCAGAATGGTGGAGTCAGCAAGCACTAACAACATAAGCCCAGGTGGATCACCAGAGGACTCTGCAGATACCAGTGCTGCCAGCCACCAGCTGCTGAGCCTGCCTGAGCTGTAGCCCAGGGGCAAAGAGGCAGAAATCTATGAATTCTTTTTGGCCAAGTGTCCATTTTATGTTACTCTTTGGGGGTTTCTTTACATCAATATCTTCCTCTGAAGATGAACTCTGGTCATCCCTATTTCCATAATAACTTTCTATGGTTGGATTCTTTCTCCTTTGCCTGTGCATTTTTTGTGATAATGGCTTAATTTTTGTAGTCACCTCTAGGTCTGGAGTATGGGGAATGGTGCCTCTTGCCCCAGATCTACAGTTCTCCCCTCTAGCCTGAAACCAAAGCCAAACCTCCAACCTCCTGTAAATGCCCATAGCCAGGGACTTTCTGCCCTACTGCTTGCTGATTCCTTCTTGTTCTCACTGCTCTTTGCAGCGCAGCTGGATCTGGCTTTCCTTATCAGAAAAGGTTTCCTCAATCTTCCTGGGCTCCAACACTCAACTCCCCTCACTATCCAGGGGCAAAAGTTCCAGTGGTTGGGGCCCAGGCAGCCCTTCAAACCAACTAAGCCCAGTACTTGCTACTTGTTGTTAAAATGGAACCTAGTTTGGAAGTGTTTACTCTTTACACCAACCAAACCTCATCCTTGGATTTTTCTTCTGATCTGCTCCAATTGTCCAAGACCCTGGTTATGTCTTCATTCTTATTTGTCTCCACCCACATTTTGTTCACCCCAAGGTGCTATTTTAACTCTTTTGTGGTGGAAAATTTTAAAAGCTTAGAATTTTCTGACCTATGCTGCCATCTTCCCAGAACCCTCTCCTTTAATATTCTTTACATGTCATTACTAATTTTTGTCAAAGCACAGATGATCAATGAGTACCTCATCTCATTCTAATCCTGACCTGAGCCACCAGACCAGCCTGATACACTCATGTTGAAAACCCTAGAGCGAAAGAACTAGAAATCATCCAGTCTATCTTCCAGCCTAATGTAGGGACTTTTTCTGTCATCCCTCACAGATGCTCCTTTATCCTCTGTTTGAAAACCTCCAGTGGTTGAAATATCATTCCACTGTTAGCCTTAGATGTTTTATCAAACAAACAAAAAGAGTTCTTTTTTATGATAAGCCAAAATCTGCTTCTAGAAAACTGTTTAAAAGGGAAATTGAAATTTTCCTTTTAAAGTCTTAAAGGAAATGTTGAACAGCTCAAATTAGAGTTATATTGTCATAGTAGAGCTTGTGGCCATCAAAATATGTACCATGCATGAAAAGGAATAGAAGGAATAGAAGTGTCACAAAACTGTAACAGATATGAAGGGGGGTGGCAGCATAGTGGAGAGGAAAACATGCTGAATTGAGAGTCAGTCAATGAAGCTCATTTCAAATTCTTGCTTGACTGCTTGCTACCTGTATGGTACTCTTGAGACAGTTAGTGGCACAGAAGATAGAACATTGAGCTTGGAGTCAGAAAGACCTGAGTTCAAATCCAACTTCAGGTACTTACTAGCTATGTGACCATGGAAAAGCAATTATTTAACCTCTCTTTCTCTCAGTTTCCTGAACTGTAAAATGAAGATAATAATAGCACCTACATACAAGGGTTGTTGTGAGGATAAAATGAAATAATATTTATAAATTGCTTTGCAAACATTAAAGCATTATATAAATTCAAGCCATTATTTTTATTATCATTATTATTACCAGTTATTTCTTATGAGTTTTATTTCTATGTATTATGCTGTAGTGAAATTAAACTATTCATTTTCCCCGTAATCCTCCTTCCTCCATTTCCCTGAAGGCACTTTTGTTCAAATGTTTTTCTCCAACTTTTCATTCTACCAAGAGCAATTTCTACACACACTTTAAGTATAAAGCCCTTACTTTATGTTAATGCCTAATTCAAATGCCATCTCTTCCAAGTATTATGTAAAAAAAACTGAATTTGGATTCAGAAGAAATGAGTTCAACTCTATTCTTTGCCACTTGCTATCTGAGTGATGTTGTACAAGCCACCTAATTGCCCTGGGCTTTAGTTTCATTGCATGGAAAATAAGACTATGAGAGTAAGCGACCTTCTAGGATTTCTCCTAGGTCAAAATACATGACAAATGATCCTTTCCTTATCTTCCCAGGGAGGGGGAGAATGTTATTAATAATTGGGAGGATAACCAGACAGCCAAAGTTGTCTGTGACACAAAAGAGGTTAAGAACCCCTATTCTAAAGCAGTGGACAGCAAGGGGGCACAGTGGAGAGAGCACTGAGCTTAGAGGCAGGAAGACCAGAGTTCAAATCTGGCCTCAGACACTTACAAGCTGTGTGACCCTGAAGCAAGTTACTTAACTCTGTTAGTTTCATTTTCTTCATCTGTAAAATGAACTGGAGAAGAAAATAACAAACCATTCCAATATCTTTGCCAAAAAAACTCCAAATGGGATCAGGAAGAATTGACATGATAGAAACAACTGAACAACAACAACAAAAACAACAAACTCTAAGGCAGTAAGTTGCAAGAGAGTTTCTGATAAAAGGTGCTTCCTCACTAGGAACTTTTTGACACCATAACATTGCTGGCTTGGATGAGATCCTTGATCTGTCCCAAATTTGGTTTTGCTGTCATGTTGAGACATTTCAGACTACCTCCATTAAGTTTCAGAGAAATTCGTGAAATATTTTTGGATATGGACAATGTGGGAATTCATTCTTCTTGACTATACATATTTGTTGCAACTTTTTTTATTTATCTTTGGGAAGAAAAGGAGAATAAATGTTTCTTAATTTAAAAATAAGATTGAATAAAAATAAGCAAAAAATGTGACACAAACTTCAAGATTCATAGTTTTGTAATGTTGAATTTTTACTGTAGATGATTAAAGTCAATTTGCTATCACAAAGATAATGTTACATTATGAAAATACTGAGTAGGCATTCTTATAGTATGCAGTAGGTGAAGATAATTAGTATTATCTCTACTCCAGCTTCTAACTGTTGACTAAAAAAGTACAAAGACAAAGTTTTACAGACTCCTGGACTGAATAAATATTCAGAAAATGTTATTGTTATACCTGACATTATACATATCACTAATTTGTGAGGAATCCAAGAGCATAATGAGTAATCTCATTAATTTCTCAAATTTTCAGTGAGATAGATTAATAATCTCCAGACATTTGGAGTCACACAAATGTATCAGTTAAAAAGATAAAAAGTTTGGGAAATACACACACACACATATAAGCATATACATATATATGCATATATGTCTATGTGTATGTATATATACCATATATAATATGTATACCTCATATATATAATTTATATGGTTCTAAATTCAGTTTATTTTTTAGTATTAGTTTTAATTCTTGTTATCAGTACCTTAATGGAATGTTGACTTCTAGTAGAAAAGGTACTGTTGGAGGCGGAGCCAAGATGGAGGAGTAGAAACAGGGGGTATGGGAGAAGATATGGGAGAGAGCAGATTGGAGGAAGCGATATCTTGTGGGACTGCTATTCTGGGAGGGTGGGTAGGGGAAAAACAGGGGGGGGGAAATAATTGTAACTCAAAATCTGGTGGAAATGAATGATGTAAAACAGAAGTTAATAAAGCATTTGTTTAAAAAAATTAATTAATAAAAAAAAAGAAAAGGTACTGTTTCATTTTTTTTCGTATTTTTATATCCTCAGTGCCTGGACAGAATAGAAACAAAGTAAATACTTATCTAGGAAGTCTGGGAATTTAGGAAAACGGTGAAGGGGGCAAGTAGGAAAAAGTGAAGTTCAAATACTTACACCACAGATACTGAATTGCCACTGGCACTTCCAGGAAATAAGCTGTAGAGGCTTTCAAGTAATAATTTCATATTTATAATGGCCTAAGGCAAGGCCCAGTCAATGAGATTGAATCCCCACATGTCATAGAAATTAAAGGAGCAGCCTCTCATCAATATTGAATATTCACAGAGAAGTCCTGCCAATAGAATCTGAAGGAAAGAGGAAATGTCCCCTCTGGGGTCTGTTCCCAATGCTCTGGAATTCTTTCTTCATTGTACCAAAGTAGTCTTCTCTGGAAGATAATCCCACAGCTGAAGATTCTTCTGCTGATTGGTCACTTCCTCTTAGAATTTTAGGAAACTGCCTACACCAGTCAGGTTCCCTCTATTGCTCTCCAATCTGCTCCCTGTACTTCTTCACTAAGTCTCCTCTGCAACATATCAACAAGAGATAATCCAATCTTTCCTGAAAAGCAATTTATGGAAAATTCAATATATCCAGAGGCAATCCATTCCTCTTTTGGATAACTCTAAGAATTAGGGTACATTCCTTACAACCAACTGGCATCTGGGTCCCTATAATTTCCACTTTCACTTTTCACAGTTTACTACCTGAAAATTTCCTACACCTTCCACAGGATAACTTTTTAAATCCAGATCCTTTCAAGAATTTCAATTCCCACTTAGTCTGTGCTAAATTATACCAACACTGGATCCAATGATCAAATTCTGGAAGTAGCAAGACTACCATGAGAGAATAGACATAAAAAATCCATTAGAGACAGGGCCAAGGATCTATCAGAGTAGTTCATATCATTTGCTCTCAGGTGATTTTGATTATTCACATAAATCAAAAGGTTCCAACGGAGAAAGAACTGATTCATATCGGAGAGACACAGACCCTAAGACACCAGCATGAGAATTCTGCCAAGGGAAAGGAAAAAAAGGAGGGGCATGAAGTGAGCAGCTCTTCCCAATCTACTATCTGGTAGCTTCCTATTTCAACTGATTATTATTGCAAACTAGGTGCCAAACTTTGGGCTTTTCATCTGCTGATATACTTCAAGTACTTCAAATTGGATTCCTTGGAGCAAAGCCTGGGACAGCTAGGTGGCACAGTGAATAGAGCACAAGGCTTGGAGTCAGGAAGACTCATCTTTCTGAGTTCAGATCTGGCCTCAGATACTTACTCTCTCTGTGACCCTGGGAAACTCAGTTAACTCTGCTTGCTTCAGTTTCCTTCTCAGTAAAGTAAATTGGACAAGGAAATGACAAACTGCTCCAGTGTCTTTGACAAAAAAACAAAAAAGCTCACACCAACCCAAATGGAGTCAAGAAGAGCTGGACACATTTGAAATGACTAAACAGTAACTAGATCTTGTCCTAGGTATGACTCTTGCTGTGCTATTTGTGTGGTGGGATCTAGTCAGAGTAGTTTTTGTCAGTAATCAAAGATTGTCACACTAAAGGCCTGTTGTCCCTTGACTATTTTACTTATACTTAACACAAATGAAACCAAAAGAGAAGAAAACATCACTTATAATACTAAAACAATTGCCTTGGGCAGTGATCTTAAATTCAAATTGCATGTTTGTTTTATGTTTATGGCACTCATCTATTTGCACTACTCTTAAAAATGAATAGCAGTTCTAAAATCTGTCTATCTGCATGGGGAATATTTTCCACAGGCAAACTAGCTATCTCAGCCAAAGGATTTCATAGAGTCAGAGCATGGTACAATTGAGTGCCTCTCCCTGGAGTTTCTTTCATATAAAGGTTCCTGGTCTAGTATTTTGCCTCTCTACTGCACCAATCTGGTTGCTTCCTCTTCTATCTGCCCTGCTACAACTCCTCTTGTAAATTTTCCTACTGCTGCTATAGATTTCATATAACTATATCTCATAAATTGAATGGATGCTGGGCCTTGATACTACCCTTTATCAAACAGCAATAGATTCATTCTTTTATAAGGATCCTTGGACCTTGGAGACCATCTAGTACAACCTTCTCATTTGACAGATGGGGAAAATAAGGTCCAAAGAGGATAAGTGACTGGACCAAGGTCACACAGCTAGTATAAGTGGTGAAGTGGATATACTGTTAGTCCTGGAATCAAGAAGAACTGACTTCACATCCAACCTCAGGTACTGTGACCTTGGGCAAATCACCCTACCTTTGTTAACCTCAGTTTCCTCAACTGGAAAACGAGAATACTAATAGCACCTACTTCCTAGGATTGAATAATATTAAGTACAGCCAGATGAGGTGCCAATTAGTTTGAGTAATAAATCCCCTAAAGTGGCCCCCATATTACAATTAATACTTTTTGAAGTTGTTATTATTTAAAACATCACAATTGATTCCTCCTCTGTGGAAATAAGCACTGCATAAAGGCTAGCTTTTATTAGTAAGTGGCAGAGCTGGGATTCAAACCCATGCTCTCTGACTTCCAATCCAGCATGCTCTCTATTTTGTCAGGCTCACTCTTGCTATCCCTGATGCTTCTCAAAGCAAGCTTTCCCTTTTGCAGGCAAGTCTTAATCCCAAATAACTAGTAATTAATGTTTAAAATAGTATTACATTCTCTACAAGATAAGAATTGGAGAAGGAATAGACAAGTTACCTTCATAACTTCCCTAAAGCTGTACCATATGATTTTATATCTTTGGACCTAAGGTGGTTATTGTCCAAGCCTACCTGGTTTACTACTAGCCATTTTAACTCCATGGCTACCATAACAACTACTGGGAAGAGGAAGGGAATATGCATTTATATATTGTCTACTTTGTGCCAAGCACTCTGTTGGCCACTTTTCAATATTATCTGATTCTCATAACAAGTCTGAGAGCTACGTATAGTTGATTATCTCAACTATAGTTAAGAGAATGGAGGCATGACCCGGGATCGAAACCAGCCTCAGAAAATGAGTACCCACACATAAATAATGACTGGCCCTGTAACCTTGAGCAAGTTACTTAACCCCAATTGCTGTAAAAAAAAAAAATTGGGAAAGGAAGCAGTAACCTTGCTGAGCTCCTTGGTCACTAAGTCTCAAAGGGTGAATCTGAGCAGATTCCGGAGTGACAGAGCCCGCTGGAAGACAGAGCATGGCAGAGTCCAGACCAGGAGGTTGCCCAGTGTGTCTGGACAGGATGAGCACAGAGCAGGTGGGGTCTGCACAGCTCAGACCTAAGAGCAGACAAGCAGACTACACCAGAGAGAGAAAAAGCCCCAGCCTACAGACTTACCAAGGACAAATCACAGTCATCTCCCCTTCATCTCACCAAGGGATGGGAGGGATCATTGGGGCCAGGCAGGAGAGTTGGGCCCCCAGGGGAGAGAGCAGCTTCTCTGGCTGCATTTAGCCCCCACCCTGGAAGGTTGAGGATTGCTTGCCTGTATAATATAGGGGCTGGAATGCCAAAGTAAATTCTGGCTGCTCTGATCCTCCCATCCCTCCTTCATGAAGCAGAAAACCCAAAGATAAGTCTCCCACCCAGATTAAAATCCCAAATTAATGGAAGTAGCTTCAGGCTTGGGAGTCTCCAAGAAGGGGTGTAACTGAGACAGCCAGGAGTCTGAAGAGAAGAGAGGGAGGGGTCCCAACAAGCCCCACCTCACCTCATCAACAAAAGCCTACTGATAGCCCAGGGGTATAGAGGCAGAAATCTGAAGTGGTCAGACACACCCCTACCTACTCATCTATATTCTTCACTGACTTCCCTGACTTAGCCATAAACTAGCCACCCAGAGGTATTCAAAGTCAAGGATCAGGCCCCAAACTCATAGCCTGAGAAACTAAGAAACAAGAAGTCACAATGGAAAAGAAGGAAGCTGAGAAGGAGAAGGGGAAGGCAAGAAAGTCTATTCGAGCCTACTATGCAGGGCAAGAACAACAAAATACACAAGACAATATACACTCTCTACCCGCACCTGAGACCACAGAAGGAAACATGATCTGGTCTCAAGCCCAAATAGCATTCCTAGAGGAGCTTAAGAAAAATTTTAAACACCAAATCAGGGAGGCAGTGACCAAATTGGAAAAATGTCTCAGTGAAGTAATTGGATAAAATACCTCCCTAAAAAAGGAATTTCAAAAACTAATTGAAGATCATAATTCGCTAAAAAGTAAAAACAATCAAACTGAAACTCAGGACTCTATGACGCACCAAGAGTCAATCAAACAAAAGAAGACGATCAAAAAATTGGAAGAAAATGTAAAATATCTCACTGGAAAAATAACTGAACTAGAGAACAGATCCAGGAGAGACAACCTAAGAATTATTAGTCTACCAGAAAGCCATGATGAAAAAAGCAGCCTAGACAACATCCTCCAAGAGATTGTCAAAGAAAACTGTCCTGAGGTACTGGAATCAGAAGATAAAATAGCTATCGATAGAATTCACCGGACTTCTCAAGAGAGAGATACCAAACTCAAAACTCCAAGAAATATAGTAGCCAAATTCCAGAATTACAAGATTAAAGAAAAAATTCTACAAGCAGCCAGAAAGAAACAATTCAAATATCAAGGAACTACAGTTAGGATCACACAAGACCTAGCAACTTCTACAATAAAAGAGCAGAGGGACTGGAATTTGATATTGCATAGGGCAAGAGAGCTAGGACTACAACCAAGGATTAACTACCTGACAAAACTGAGCATAATCTTTCAGGCAAGGAGATGGCTGTTTAATGAAATAAAGAGACTTCCAGACTTTCCTGATGAAAAAGACAGAGCTCAATGGAAAATTTGATTTCCAATTACAAGACTCCAGAAAGACATAAAAAGGTAAACAAGAGAAATACAGACTCACACATGCATAAGTTCACACACCCACCCCCAAACACACGCTCATTACTTGGGATGCAACAAAAGCAAAAGTTCACATCCCTATATGTGGAGCTGATAACTGTCAGTATTTGAAATCTTTATGATTATCATGACCTTCAAAAGGGTTATACTTAGATAGAGGGTGTGGGTATGAATGCACTAACCTGAAGTCTTAAAAAAAAAAAAAAACTATTAAGGGGATCAAAGGGACTGTAATGGGAAAAAGGAAAGGATGAGATAGGAAAAGGTAAAATATGATATCTGAAGAGGCATTAAAACACACTATAGAAGAAGAGAAAGAAAAAGGGAGAGGAACATCATTTAAACACTATTCTCATTGGTTCTGGTTCAAAGAGGGATCAACTTAATCAGTGAAGTTTAAGATTCTAATGTGAATAGACACATAAATTCATTAGATAGAGGAAAAGGAGGAAGGGAGAGGAGCATTGTTTGAAATTTACTCTCATTGGTTTGGAATCAAACAGGGAGTAATTTACTCTGATAAGTATAAAAACTTATTGTGTCCTATAGATAGTGTAAGGGTGAGGGGGGGGTGAAAAGGAGGAGATTAAAGGGGGGATTTGAAGGGAGGGAAACAGTAGTAAGGGGAGAGGGTAGGTTAAGAAGGGGGGTCACTGGGTGGGAACACTGAGGGAGGGGGCGGTCAAAAGGGAAAACTTCAAGGAGGGGAAGGGAGAAGGAAGAAGCAAAAACATAAACAGGGGAGGGAATAGGATGGAGGGGAAGAGACAGATAGTCATCATTACTGTGAATGTGAATGGGATGAACTCTCCCATAAAACAGAGGCAGATAGCAGAATGGATTAAAAACCATAATCCTACAATAAGCTCCCTACAAGAAACACATTTGAAACAAAGGGATACCCACAGGGTAAAGGTAAAAGGTTGGAGTGGAATTTATTATGCCTCAGCTAAAGGAAAAAAAGCAAGGGTAGCAATACTTATCTCAGATAAGGCAAAAGCAAAAATAGATCTAATTAAAAGAGATAAGGAAGGAAACTATATCCTACTAAAAGACACCATTGAGAATGAAGCATTACCACTACTTAATATATATGCATCAAATGGTATAGCATCCAAATTCCTAGAGGAGAAGGTAAATGAATTAGAGGAAGAAATAGATAGCAAAACTATACTAGTGGGAGACCTTAATCTCCCCCTCTCTAAACTTGATAAATTTAATCACAAAATAAACAAGAAAGAAATTAAGGAGTTGAATAGAATCTTAGAGAGACTAGATATGATGGATCTCTGGAGAAAACTGAATGGGGATAAAAAGGAATTTACTTTCTTTTCAGCAGTGCATGGTACATACTCAAAAATAGACCATGTCCTAGGGCATAAAAACCTCACAATCCAGTGCTGAAAGGCAGAAATATTAAATGCATCATTCTCAGATCATGATGCAATAAAAATTATATGCAATAAAGGGCCATGGAAAGATAGACTAAAAACTAATTGGAAATTAAACAATTTAATCCTAAAATTTGGTGGGTCAAACAAGAAATTATAGAAACAATCAATAATTTCATTCAAGAGAATAATAATAATGAGACAACATACCAAAATTTGTGGCATGCACTAAAGGCAGTTCTCAGGGGAAGTTTTATATCCCTGAGTGCATACTTAATTAAAGCAGAGAGAAATGAGGTCAATGAATTGGACATGCAATTGAAAAAGCTAGAAAAAGAACAAATTAAAAATCCCCAATTTGGTACTAAATTAGAAATATTGAAAACCAAAGGTGAGATTAATAAAATTGAAATTATGAAAACTATTGAATTAATAAATAAAACTAAGAGCTGGTTCTATGAAAAAATCAACAAAATTGATAGACCCTTAGTCAATATGATAAAAAAAAAGAAAGAAGAAAACCAAATTATGAGTATCAAAAATAAAAAGGGGGAATCTACCTCTAATGAAGAGGAAATCAAAATGATAATGAGGAATTATTTTTCCCAATTGTATGCACATAAATATGACAATCTTAGTGAAATGGATGAATATTTACAAAATCACAAATTGCCCAGATTAACTGAAGAGGAAGTGAATTACCTAAATAACCCCATCTCAGAAAAAGAAATCAAACAAGCCATCAATGAACTCCCTAGGAAAAAATCTCCAGGGCCAGATGGGTTTACCAGTGAATTCTAGCAAACATTTAAAGAACAATTGATTCCAATACTCTACAAACTATTTGGGAAAATTAGTGAAGAAGGAGTCCTGCCAAACTCTTTCTATGACACAAATATGGTACTGATTCCTAAATCAGGAAGAGATAAAACAGAGAAAGAAAATTATAGACCAAGCTCCCTCATGAATTTAGACGCAAAAATTCTAAATAAAATATTAGCCAAAAGACTCCAACAACTTATCACAAAAATAATACACCCTGATCAGGTAGGATTCATTCCAGGAATGCAAGGATGGTTTAATATCAGGAAAACCACCAATATAATTGAGCATATCAACAACAAAACTAGCAAAAACCACATGATCATCTCAATAGATGCAGAAAAGGCTTTTGACAAAGTACAACATCCATTCCTATTAAAAACACTAGAAAGTATAGGAATAAATGGAGCCTTCCTTAAAATAGTTGATAGCATCTATTTAAAACCATCAGCAAGTATTATATGCAATGGGGTTAAACTAGAAGCCTTTCCAATAAGACCAGGAGTGAAACAAGGGTGTCCACTATCACCCCACTTATTCAATCTGGTACTAGAAACACTAGCAGTAGCAATTAGAGAAGAAAAAGTAATCAAAGGAATCAAATTGGGCAAAGAAGTGACCAAGCTATCACTCTTCACAGATGATATGATGATATACTTAGAGAATCCTAGAGAATCAAGTAAAAAACTACTTGAGACAATAAATAAATTTGGCAAAGTTGCAGGATATAACATAAACCCACATAAATCCTCAGCATTCCTGTACATCTCTAATGAAACTCAACAGCAAGAGATAGAAAGAGAAATCTCATTTAAAGTCACTGTAGACATTATAAAATATTTGGGAATCTACTTGCCGAAACAAGCCTATATGATCTATATGATCACAACTACAAAACACTTCTCACACAAATAAAATCAGATCTAAACAGTTGGAAAAATATCAATTGCCTGTGGCTGGGTCGAGCTAATATAATAAAAATGACAATTTTACCCAAACTAAAGTATATATTTAGTGCCATAACAATCAGTTTACCAAAAAATTACTTTCTAGAGTTAGACAAAATAATAACAAAATTTATTTGGAAAAACAAACGGTCTAGAATATCGAGGGAATTAATGAAAAGAAACACTAGGTAAGGTGGACTAGCTATGCCAGATCTTAATCTGTATTATACAGCAGCAGTCATCAAAACTCCTTGGTACTGGCAGAGGTGTAGAGTAGTGGATCAATGGAATAGATTAGGCGCAGGAGACCCAGCAGTTAATGAATATAGTAATCTATTGTTCGATAAACCCAAAGACCCCAGTTTTTGGGATAAGAATGCACTATTTGACAAAAACTGCAGGGAAAACTGGAATACAGTATGGCAGAAAGTAGGCATAGATCACTATCTAACACCATATACCAAAATCAAGTCTAAATGGATGCATGATCTAGGTGTAAAGGATGATACTGTAAGCAATTTGGGAAAGCAAGGAATAGTTTACCTGACGGATCTGTGGAGAGGGAAAGATTTTAGGACCAAACAAGAATTAGAGAGCATTATAAAATGCAAAATGGATAATTTTGATTACATTAAATTGAAAAGCTTCTGCACAAACAAAGCCAATGTAACCAAGATCAAGAGGGAGGTGGGAAATTGGGAAAGAATTTTTACAACTTGTGTCTCTGATAAAGGACTCATTTCTAAAATTTATAGAGAATTGAGTCAAATCTATATGAATACAAGTCACTCCCCAATTGATAAATGGTCAAAGGATATGAACAGCAGTTTTCAGAGAAAGAAATTAAAGATATCTATAAGCATATGAAGAAATGCTCTACATCACTATTAATTAGAGAAATGCAAATCAAAACAACTCTGAGATACTACATCTCTCCAGTCAGATTGGCTAAGATGACAAAACAAGAAAGTGACAAATGCTGGAGAGGATGTGGACAAATTGGAACGCTAATACATTGCTGGTGGAGTTGTGAACTTATCCAGCCATTCTGGAGAGCAATCTGGAATTATGCCCAAAGGATTATAAATAATTTCATACCCTTTGACCCAACAATACCACTTCTAGGGTTATATCCCAAAGAGATCATAGATGTGGGAGGAAGACCCATATGTACAAAAATATTTTTAGCAGGGGCGGCTAGGTGGCGCAGTGAGTAAGAGCGCCGGCCTCGGAGTTTGGATGACCCGAGATCAGATCCGGCCTCAGAAAATGAGCACCCACGCATAAATAATGACTAGCCGTGTAACCTTGAGCAAGTTACTTAACCCCAATTGCTTTAAAAAATTATTTTTAGCAGCCCTTTTTGTGGTTGCAAAGAATTGGAAACTAAAGGGGTGCCCATCAATTGGGGAATGGCTAAACAAGTTGTGGTACATGAATGTAATGGAATTTTATTGTGCTATAAGAAACGAGGAGGTGTCGGATTTCATAATTACCTGGAGAGACTTATACAAACTGATGCTGAGTGAGAAGAGTAGAATCAGAAGAAATTTGTATACAATCACAGACATACCATATCTGTGACGACCAACTATGACAGACTGGACTCTTTTCAGCAATGCAGTGATATAAGTTAATCCCGAATGACTCAAGAAAGTGAGAAATGCGCCATCCAGAGATATAACTAGAAAGAACTGAGCCTGAATCCTGATGGAAGCAAACTAAATGATCTTTTTCTTTTCATTGTTTGGTTGTATTTATTGTTTACCACCTTTCATCCCACCTAGTACAATACGCCTTTGTAATCAGAATAATGTCTAATATGGATGTATTCACAGATCCTATACTGGACTATATGCAGTTGTGGGGGGAGGGGGGAGGGAAGTAAAGGAAATTTGAAAATCAAGGAACTATGGAATTGAATCTTGTTAACTGAAACTAAACTAATAAATTAATTTAAAAAATAAAAAATAAATTTTAAAAAATTTTTAAAAGTTTTAAAAAAAGAGAGAACTGAGGCAAACAGAGGCTAAGTGACTTGCTCAGGATCACCCAGTAAGTAAGTGTCTGAGGTTGGATTTAAACTCGTGCCTTATTTGACACAGTGCTCTACCCATCTAGTTCTCTCTATATAAATCTTCCCTTCACTTCACCACTACTTAGCAATCTGATTGCTCAGAAAATAAATAGAATCTATCTTGGGGAACTGTGAGTAGCCTGGTCTAGAACTTATGAGCCTAACCTAGGATATTCTTAGAAGATCCCCCACCTCAACAATACAAAAGCATTACCAGGGATAGATAGATAGATAGATAGATACATACATACATACATACATACATACATACATACATACATAGAAAGATAGATAGACAGACAGACAGAGTGGATAGAGTGGTGGTCCTGGAATCAGGAAGACCTGAGTTCAAAACTATCTCTCAGTCACTGTTAATAATGATATTTGACATTTGTATAGTATAGGTATTACTGACTTCAAATCCAGAACTGTCCATTGTACCATGTTGACTCTACTAGATGAATAATCATGGGCAAAGCACATGAGAAGTCTCTGAGAACAAAAATCATGGCACACTCATTCCTCTCCCTTTGTTATCTTGTCTTCCTGTCACAGCGAGAATGAGTATCCATTCCAAAGTTTATTTCTGCTCTTTGAAGTCTGTTGATCCTGTTTAATTAGAACTGAATATTAACAGTATTGTACCTGGCTTTCCCATCCCCCAACCTCAGCTCTCCCTCAGGGAAGTGAGCAGACTGCCAGGTTTAGCTCTGCCCTTCCTCATTCAGCCCACCTTCACAGAGGTGGGTGGGTTTTGGGGTCAGGGAGATTTGGAGCCTGCAGGTGTGTACTGACCAATCACTGTTTTTGGCCTCTGCAAGTTTCTGCTTACATAATACTTAACCACAGGCCGCATGGAGTCCCTTTAAAAGCTGAGGTTTTACCTGAGATCTCTGCTATTATGACCTGGGATGGTGGGGTGGTAACTAGTCAGCCCACCATGTGGCCTGATCATCCAACATGGTGTATAATAAAGGGTCCAATTCTAAATTGTTACTTGTGTCTTGCTCGAGTTCTCTGGGTCTAACAACAGGATAAAAAATAATCTATCCCAGCAGCTCCTGATTTGTATGTATTTTATTATGAAATTAGGGAGTTAAAAAGAAAGGTAATAGGAATGGAATGCTGAGAGAGAGGTTTTTTATATCAGGATTTTATTCCAGCTGAGGATTTATGGGTAAAATGAAAGAGAATTTTATTGATTTAATATTTCACTATTTCCTCCCCCACCCTGGACTCTCTAAGCAGGAAAAAAAAAAATCACACCAAGTGAATCCAGACCATTGACCTAAACAATGCATGAGACATAAGTAAACAGTTTTAGAGAGGAGAAAAGAGGCTTGATAAACTGGAGACCCTAAGAGGCTGTTAACCTAAGGCAATTTTACTGCATCCTGTTCTTTTCTCTCCAGCCTATTCAATCCTAAGCAGGGGTAGAGAGAAGGGCTAAGTGGAGGTCTAGCCTAAAGGGAACCTCAGGCCTAAGGACTCAAAGGAAAAATTGGGAAAGTAGTTCTGCCCCACCCAAAGATGCTACCCTAGAGAGAGTTTAATATAGTTACACCTGAAGGTCTACTGGTAGTTGCATAACAGGTTCTCAAAAAACAAAAAATTAGAAGAGATACACTTTTAAGTGTAATCAGCATTATCATTTTTTTTCTATCACTTTCTTAAGTTTTTGTCATGGGACTGGCAAGCTATGATCCAAGACCAAATCCTTGGCAACCTGTTTGGTAAGGCCTTCAAGTGCTAAGAATGACTTTTACATTTTAAAATAAAGTTTTATTGTACTTTAAAATGTAAAACCCATTCTTAGCTCATTGGCTACCCAAGTGGGATTTGGCCTGAAGGCTGGAATTTCCCTGCTCTAGACAATTAATAAAAGAATAAAACATGACTTAATTTGCAGTTTTGTACTGTATTTGTAGGTATAAATTCTCACATGAAAATGAAGCAAAAGCCAGTAGGAGCTGGCCTCCACACACCCGTAATGATACCTATTTATTTCTCCCCTGACTAGCCTGTAAACTCTTTCAGGGCAGTGATGGTTTTCAAACTGTCTTTTGTCTTTTCATCACTATATATTCCCTAAATCTTCATTCACAGTCCTTGTAACTAAATCAAAACTCTCTTCCTAAGCTATCATTCCCGGATATGTGTTATATCCTCCTACTGGAGTGTAATTTCCTTGGACACAGTAATGGTCTCACTCTTGTACTTGCAACACTATAAGAGTGCCTAACAATTATGAATTTCAATAAATGCTTGCTGATTTACTGATTAATTTAACCCCTCTGAGCTTCCTTTTCCTCATCTATAACATTGGCATATTGAAACATGAAATACCTCACAGAATTGCTTGAGGCTGAATTTAGATGATATATTAATATTGCTTTGAAAACCTCAAAGAACCATTTATATAGTTAACAGCAACATTATGGAGAAAACAACTTGGAGAGACTTTAGAAGTTTAAGCAACTGATGAACCATGCATCTGAGAAATTGATAAGCCAACATTCCATTCCTATTACAATCTTTCTTTTTGGTTCCCTAATTTCATAATAATGAAATAAATAAAAATCAGGAGCAGCTATGGTAGACCATACTTTATCCTGTTAATATTCAGGATTAATTAAACAGAATCAATAGACTTCTGATAAACCATTAATCAGAACCAAAAATGAATGAGTGAATGAAGCACTTATTGAGCCCTTTGTTGGCAAATTGCTTTTCAGTCTTGTCCAACTCTTTGCGACCCCATTTGGGGTTTTCTTGGCAAATATAATGGAGTGACTTATCCTTTCCTTTTCCAGGTCATTTTACAAATAAGGAACTGAGGCAAACAAGGTTAAGTGACTTGCTTAGAGTCACACAGGTAAGAAGTATCTGAGACAAATTTTAGACCAGAAGACAAGTCTTCCTGAATCCAGGCCCAGTGTTCTGTTCTCACTGCACCACCTAGTTGCCCATTAATCATATACTATATGTGATGAGAGCACCATAAAAATTAAGCAGAATATGCTTCAGACATGTAATAAACTTAAAATGGAGAACTGAGACATTTTCAGTGTGAATTTGTTTTGATGTGGTTATGTATTAAGGGCTTTATCTGGAGTCCTTCTTTCTTTATAATTTTTTTTCATTTTTACTTTTTTGTTCCTTAGGGTGGCAGAAGTAAAAATTGATTTTTAAATGTTTGCTTAAAAAATAAAAATAGTAAACAGAAAAAAACCAAGGTGTTCTTTAAATGTCAGCCATTATCACTACTATGATAGTATTTAATAAACAGGCATTTATTAAGTGCCTACTATATGTCAGGCATCCATTAGGTTGTGAACTTCTTGAGAACAGGGAGTGTCTTTTCCCTATTTCCAGAACTTAGCATGGTGTTTAGCACATAGTAGGTACTTAACAAATGTTTATTTTCTAACTGACACCGTGCTAAGAGCTAAGGATACAAGCAGAAATGTAAAACAATCCCTGGCTTCAAAGAACAATGTTCCAATTGTTGAGCACAATTCCACCCTTCCCTCCCCCAACTGATCATTGAGCAGGAATTTCAGGCTAGGGTAAATTCTCCATCATCCCTCATCCCCTGCCCCCTTCCTAATCACCTGATCCTGATGTCCCCACCCCTCACCTGATGTCTCCATCCCTCCCCCTGGCCTCTCCTAATCACCCCATTCTAGGCTTCCTGTCCCTCAGCCTAGGATGGACTTCGGGCCTGCGGGAAATTCAAATATACACAGGCCAATCACTGATTGTAGTTTCAGTTTACATAATCTAGATATTGAATCTCTTTGAAAACTGGCACACCATCAGTGTCAACTCACTGTTTGGTTTGGGTATATGTAACCCCAGCAGTCCCACAGCAATAAAATCCACTTCCGAATTTAATCTCTGGGATCTTCTGTCTCACTCCTTTAAGCTCAACATAATAAGTAGATACAATATAATTTGTCCCAAAAGTATTAGTGCACTTTTAGGTGCAGTTTAATGACTTAAAATTGCACGAAGACTTTTGGGACTCCCTGTATATGTGCGTAGTGGTGGTGTGGGAAGGGATTTTTGCTGAAAAGTAGTAGACAGATTTCGAGTGGAACCATAGGAGCCTTAAGATTGTGATACCCTTTCAACTAGCAAATGGTCGTATGGTTGCTTTTCCCAGTATAAGAGATAAAAAGTGCATGAGAGGGAGGGACAGAGTATTCATGTAGAGGCAGGGCAGATGGCAAAATGCTACATTAGATAGGCCCTGATGTCCTGGTGGATATCTCTTTGGGCAATCATGGTTTCCAGGGTTTCCAAGTATTCAAAGCACAGTTGACAATCATGACAATCTGCTATAAAATTTCATCCTTCAATAGGTATCAACATTCTTCATTTCTTACCTATGGAGAGGTGGTCACCTTCTGCCAGAAGGAAAAAATGGTAAAGGGACATTAGTTTAAATCCTCTGACAGGGTTTCCCTGAAACTCCTTGCCCTGAACATTGTCATCACTTCAGTGAACATTTCCTGCTTTTTCAAAATGATCTTAAACACTTATCCTGTCAGTGGGGTCAAGAGATAAACACAAATGGGCTCTAAATGCAGGATACTGTGCAGTGAAATTGGTAGGAGAGAAGTATGAAGACTGATTATCCTTATATGTATCAGTAAAGTATCATATGAAAGGATGGATGGAAGGAATAATAATTTTCTCCTGTACCCTGGTCGCCCAAGGAATGGTTTGTTTCTGCTCCTAACACAGGGTAAAGAACCCACCAGATAAAACATTAAGAAGTTTGATCTGGGGGCGGCTAGGTGGCGCAGTGACCGGCCCTGGAATCAGAAGGACCTGAGTTTGGAGCCGGCCTCCAACACTTAACCCACACTTAATCCACACAAACAAAAACCTAGCCATGTAACCTTGGGCAAGTTACTTAACCCCAATTGCCCTAAAGGGGTGGCTAGGTGGCGCAGTGAGTAAGAGCGCCGGCCTCGGTGTTGGGATGACCCGAGATCAGATCCGGCCTCAGAAAATGAGCACCCACGCATAAATAATGACTAGCCATGTAACCTTGAGCAAGTTACTTAACCCCAATAGCTTTAAAAAAAAAAAAAAAGAAGTTTGATCTGAGATTACATCATCTCTGATCAAAAGGATTCTGTGAAACAGTTCCAGTCTGAACCAAAGGTACCAATACTTCCCCTCCCCCTTCTCACCTCCTTACTTATCTGACACTTGTAATTTCTTTAATAAAGTCTGTCTTTTACCCTGACTGTGCAACCTTGAGCAAGTCAATTACCACTTTCCACTTCAATTTTCTGAGTATTAATATTTATTCATACTTATACTACTTAGAAAACTTGATAATCTTTAAATGGTTTTTTGAGAATTGAAAAATATGATGTACTCGATTAATTTCATAGACTACAAAGCACTATATAAATGTTAACTATTATTATTACTTTCTACCATTAGAGAAAAACTTAGAATACAAAGATTTATGCTCAATTATACATGACTAATATCACATCATTCCTGAGAGAAGGTATTATCTAAGAATTATAGAATCATAGATTTAAAGCAAGGGAAGGACCTTATAGATCTAGGACAATTTCCTCATTTTAAAGATGGGGAACTGGGGGGGCTAGGTGGCGCAGTGAATAGAGTGCCGGCCCTGGAATCAGAAGGACCTGAGTTCGGAGCCGGCCTCCGACACTTAATCCGCACAAACAAAAACCTAGCCGTGTAACCTTGGGCAAGTTACTTAACCCCAATTGCCCTAAAGGGGCGGCTAGGTGGCGCAGTGAGTAAGAGCGCCGGCCTTGGAGTTTGGATGACCCGAGATCAGATCCGGCCTCAGAAAATGAGCACCCACGCATAAATCAAATGACTAGCCATGTAACCTTGAGCAAGTTACTTAACCCCAATTGCTTAAAAAAAAAAAAAAAAGATTGGGAACTGAGGTCTAGAAACTTTAAGTGACTTGCCCAAAGTCACATAGCAAGAGGGCCTGGACCCTCTAACTTCAAACACCAAATACCTTTTGGAAATTGCCTTTTCTGTGCCTAAAATTAGATTTGTAAAATGTGGAAGTCTTTCTGGTACATCTTTCTTTTTCTCCTTCCTCAGCTGCCATAACATAAGCAAAACACAATGATTCTTCAGATGAGACACAGCCTATTTGTGCAAGTCATTGACTCAACATTTCCTTCTTCCCTTTTAGAAGATACCCAAGTTTGAGGGACTCAGGCAGGGCTGGACTCAAAACTTCCCATCTTTGGGAGGTTAGAGGAAATTTGGAATGGATAATGAGTATTGCGCTATTAAATGCATTTTGCTGTTATCTGTTCTTTACTTCTAAGTTCCTAAATAAACAAACTAAAATAACCTCCCACAGTGACCACTCTCTATTTAAAAGATGATCTATACCTAGAGGAAGCATGGTGCAGTCAATGAAGATTTGACTCTTACTCGGGAAACCTTGGGTTGAAACCGTATATCAGACACTTGCTTGCTGGATGACCCTGGGCAAAAGTCTCAAGATCTTTGAGTTTAAGGTTTTGTATAGGTAAAAAGAGGTTAATGATAGTACCTACCTTTGTAGGTTGGTGTTTGGACCAAATGAGACTATGTATGTAAAGCATTTTTCAAACTTCAAGGCACTATATAAATGTGTGTTCTTAATAATTATCACCATCCACAGTTGTCCTTAGTTGTATCTTTCACTTCTCAAACCGCTGCCATACCTTTAGCAATTTTTTCTATCTTTTTGCTAGTCTCAGAGAATGAGGTTAGTCTCTTCCTTGCCAAGGTCAACTTCTTCATTTGTTCTCTTGATCCTACCCCATCCAGTCAAGTCCAAGACCATACTCCAGCATTCCTTTCCTTTTTGTCTCTTTCATTTTCTTTTTTTTAATTTATTTTAATTATTTTTATTAATTTATTAGTTTAGTTTCAGTTAACAACATTCAATTCCATAGTTCTTTGATTCTTAAATTTCCTTTACTTCCCTCCCCCCTCCCCTCATGACAGCATATAGTACAGTATAGGGTCTGCAAATACATTCATATTAGACATTATTCCAATTACACAGGCGTATTGTACTAGGTGGGATGAGAGATGGTAAAGAAGAAATAAAACCCAACAATGAGAAGAACAAGATCATTTAGTTTGCTTCCATCAGGATTCAGGCTCAGTTCTTAATAGTTATATCTCTGGATGGCGCATTTCTCTCTTTCTTGAGTCATTCGGGATTAACTTATATCACTGCATTGCTGAAAAGAGTCCAGTCTGTCATAGTTGGTCGTCACAGATATGGTATGTCTGTGATTGTATACAAATTTCTTCGGATTCTACTCTTCTCGCTCAGCATCAGTTTGTATAAGTCTCTCCAGGTAATTATGAAATCCAACACCTCCTCGTTTCTTATAGCACAATAAAATTCCATTACATTCATGTACCACAACTTGTTTAGCCATTCCCCAATTGATGGGCACCCCTTTAGTTTCCAATTCTTTGCAACCACAAAAAGGGCTGCCAAAAATATTTTTTTTAAAGCAATTGGGGTTAAGTAACTTGCTCAAGGTTACACGGCTAGTCATTATTTATGCGTGGGTGCTCATTTTCTGAGGCCGGATCTGATCTCGGGTCATCCAAACTCCGAGGCCAGCGCTCTTACTCACTGCACCACCTAGCCGCCCCTGCTAAAAATATTTTTGTACATATGGGTCTTCCTCCCACATCTATGATCTCTTTGGGATATAACCCTAGAAGTGGTATTGTTGGGACAAAGGGTATGAAATTATTTATAATCCTTTGAGCATAATTCCAGATTGCTCTCCAGAATGGTTGGATAAGTTCACAACTCCACCAGCAATATATTAGCGTTCCAATTTGTCCACATCCTCTCCAGCATTTGTCACTTTCTTGTTTTGTCATCTTAGCCAATCTGACTGGAGAGATGTGGTATCTCAGAGTTGTTTTGATTTGCATTTCTCTAATTAATAGTGATGTAGAGCATTTCTTCATATGCTTATAGATATCTTTAATTTCTTTCTCTGAAAACTGCTGTTCATATCCTTTGACCATTTATCAATTGGGGAGTGACTTGTATTCATATAGATTTGACTCAATTCTCTATAAATTTTAGAAATGAGTCCTTTATCAGAGACACAAGTTGTAAAAATTCTTTCCCAATTTCCCACCTCCCTCTTGATCTTGGTTACATTGGCTTTGTTTGTGCAGAAGCTTTTCAATTTAATGTAATCAAAATTATCCATTTTGCATTTTATAATGCTCTCTAATTCTTGTTTGGTCCTAAAATCTTCCCCTCTCCACAGATCCGTCAGGTAAACTATTCCTTGCTTTCCCAAATTGCTTACAGTATCATCCTTTACACCTAGATCATGCATCCATTTAGACTTGATTTTGGTATATGGTGTTAGATAGTGATCTATGCCTACTTTCTGCCATACTGTATTCCAGTTTTCCCTGCAGTTTTTGTCAAATAGTGCATTCTTATCCCAAAAACTGGGGTCTTTGGGTTTATCGAACAATAGATTACTATATTCATTAACTGCTGGGTCTCCTGCGCCTAATCTATTCCATTGATCCACTACTCTACACCTCTGCCAGTACCAAGGAGTTTTGATGACTGCTGCTGTATAATACAGATTAAGATCTGGCATAGCTAGTCCACCTTACCTAGTGTTTCTTTTCATTAATTCCCTCGATATTCTAGACCGTTTGTTTTTCCAAATAAATTTTGTTATTATTTTGTCTAACTCTAGAAAGTAATTTTTTGGTAAACTGATTGTTATGGCACTAAATATATACTTTAGTTTGGGTAAAATTGTCATTTTTATTATATTAGCTCGACCCAGCCACGGGCAATTGATATTTTTCCAACTGTTTAGATCTGATTTTATTTGTGTGAGAAGTGTTTTGTAGTTGTGATCATATAGATCATATAGGCTTGTTTCGGCAAGTAGATTCCCAAATATTTTATAATGTCTACAGTGACTTTAAATGAGATTTCTCTTTCTATCTCTTGCTGTTGAGTTTCATTAGAGATGTACAGGAATGCTGAGGATTTATGTGGGTTTATGTTATATCCTGCAACTTTGCCAAATTTATTTATTGTCTCAAGTAGTTTTTTACTTGATTCTCTAGGATTCTCTAAGTATATCATCATATCATCTGTGAAGAGTGATAGCTTGGTCACTTCTTTGCCCAATTTGATTCCTTTGATTACTTTTTCTTCTCTAATTGCTACTGCTAGTGTTTCTAGTACCAGATTGAATAAGTGGGGTGATAGTGGACACCCTTGTTTCACTCCTGGTCTTATTGGAAAGGCTTCTAGTTTAACCCCATTGCATATAATACTTGCTGATGGTTTTAAATAGATGCTATCAACTATTTTAAGGAAGGCTCCATTTATTCCTATACTTTCTAGTGTTTTTAATAGGAATGGATGTTGTACTTTGTCAAAAGCCTTTTCTGCATCTATTGAGATGATCATGTGGTTTCTGCTAGTTTTGTTGTTGATATGCTCAATTATACTGATGGTTTTCCTAATATTAAACCATCCTTGCATTCCTGGAATGAATCCTACCTGATCAGGGTGTATTATTTTTGTGATAAGTTGTTGGAGTCTTTTGGCTAATATTTTATTTAGAATTTTTGCGTCTAAATTCATGAGGGAGATTGGTCTATAATTTTCTTTCTCTGTTTTATCTCTTCCTGATTTAGGAATCAGTACCATATTTGTGTCATAGAAAGAGTTTGGCAGGACTCCTTCTTCACTAATTTTCCCAAATAGTTTGTAGAGTATTGGAATCAATTGTTCTTTAAATGTTTGCTAGAATTCACTGGTAAACCCATCTGGCCCTGGAGATTTTTTCCTAGGGAGTTCATTGATGGCTTGTTTGATTTCTTTTTCTGAGATGGGGTTATTTAGGTAATTCACTTCCTCTTCAGTTAATCTGGGCAATTTGTGATTTTGTAAATATTCATCCATTTCACTAAGATTGTCATATTTATGTGCATACAATTGGGAAAAATAATTCCTCATTATCATTTTGATTTCCTCTTCATTAGAGGTAGATTCTCCCTTTTTATTTTTGATACTCATAATTTGGTTTTCTTCTTTCTTTTTTTTATCATATTGACTAAGGGTCTATCAATTTTGTTGATTTTTTCATAGAACCAGCTCTTAATTTATTTATTAATTCAATAGTTTTCTTAATTTCAATTTTATTAATCTCTCCCTTGGTTTTCAATATTTCTAATTTAGTACTAAATTGGGGATTTTCAATTTGTTCTTTTTCTAACTTTTTCAATTGCATGTCCAATTCATTGACCTCATTTCTCTCTGCATTAATTAAGTATGCACTCAGGGATATAAAACTTCCCCTGAGAACTGCCTTTAGTGCATGCCACAAATTTTGGTATGTTGTCTCATTATTATCGTTCTCTTGAATGAAATTATTGATTGTTTCTATAATTTCTTGTTTGACCCACCAATTTTTTAGGATTAAATTGTTTAATTTCCAATTAGTTTTTAGTCTATCTTTCCATGGCCCTTTATTGCATATAATTTTTATTGCATCATGATCTGAGAATGATGCACTTAAGATTTCTGCCTTTCTGCACTGGATTGTGAGGTTTTTATGCCCTAGGACATGGTCTATTTTTGAGTATGTACCATGCACTGCTGAAAAGAAAGTAAATTCCTTTTTATCCCCATTCAGTTTTCTCCAGAGACCCATCATATCTAGTCTCTCTAAGATTCTATTCACCTCCTTAATCTCTTTCTTGTTTATTTTGAGGTTAGATTTATCGAGTTCAGAGAGGAGGGCAAGGTCCCCCACTAGTATAGTTTTGCTATCTATTTCTTCCTCTAATTCATTTACCTTCTCCTCTAGGAATTTGGATGCTATACCACTTGGTGCATATATATTAAGTAGTGATATTGCTTCATTCTCAATGGTGCCTTTTATTAGGATATAGTTTCCTTCCTTATCTCTCTTAATTAGATCTATTTTTGCTTTTGCTTTATCTGAGATAAGTATTGTTACCCCTGCTTTTTTTACTTTAGCTGAAGCATAATACATTTTACTCCAACCTTTTACCTTTACCCTGTGGGTATCCCTTTGTTTCAAATGTGTTTCTTGAAGACAGCATATTGTAGGATTATGGTTTTTAATCCATTCTGCTATCCGCCTCTGTTTTATGGGAGAGTTCATCCCATTCACATTCACAGTAATGATGACTATCTGTCTCTTCCCCTCCATCCTATTCCCTCCCCTGTTTATGTTTTTGTTTCTTCCTTCCCCCTTCCCCTCCTTGAAGTTTTCCCTTTTGACTGCCCCCTCCCTCAGTGTTCCCACCCAGTGACCCCCCTTCTTAACCTACCCTCTCCCCTTACTATTATTTCCCTCCCTTCTAATCCCTCCCTTTAGTCTCCTCCTTTTCACCCCCCCTTACCCTCCCACTATCTATAGGACACAATAAATTTTTATACTTATCAGAGTAAATTACTCCCTGTTTGATTCCAAACCAATGAGAGTAAATTTCAAACAGTGCTCCTCTCCCTCCCTCCTTTTCCTCTATTTAATGAATTTATGTGTCTATTCATGTTAGAATCTTAAACTTCACTGATAAATTTGATCCTTCTTTGAACCAGAACCAGTGAGAATAGTGTTTAAATGATGTTCCTCTCCCCCTTTCTTTCCCCTCTTCTATAGTGTGTTTTGATGCCTCTTCAGATGGCATATTTTACCTTTTCCTAGCTCATCCTTTTCTTTTTCCCATTACAGTACCATTGATCCCCTTAATAGTCTTTTTTTTTTAGACTCCATGTTAGTGCATTCATACCCACACCCTCTAAGTATAACCCTTTTGCAGGTCCTGATAATCATAAAGATTTTGAATATTGACAGTTATCAGCTCCACATGTAGGGATGTGAACTTTTTGTTCTTGTTGCATCCCAAGTAATGAGCATGTGTTTGTGGGTGTCGGTGTGTGCACTTCTGCAGGTGTGAGTCTATGTTACCCTTGTTTACCTTATGTCTTTCTGGAGTCTTGTAATTGGAAATCAAATTTTCCCTTGAGCTCTGGCTTTTTCATTAGGAAAGTCTGGAAGTCCCTTACTTCATTAAACGTCCATCTCCTTGCCTGAAAGATTATGCTCAGTTTTGCCGGGTAGTTAATCCTTGGTTGTAGTCCTAGCTCTCTTGCTCTACGAAATATCAAATTCCAGTCCCTCTGCTCTTTTAATGTAGAAGCTGCTAGGTCCTGTGTGATCCTAACTGTAGTTCCTCGATATTTGAATTGTTTCTTTTTGGCTGCTTGTAGAATTTTTTCTTTAATCTTGTAATTCTGGAATTTGGCTACTATATTTCTTGGAGTTTTCAGTTTGGGATCTCTTTCAGGAGGAGTCAGGTGAATTCTATTGATAGCTATTTTATCTTCTGATTCCAGGACTTCAGGACAGTTTTCTTTGACAATCTCTTGGAGGATGTTGTCTAGACTGCTTTTTTCATCATGACTTTCTGGTAGACCAATAATTCTTAAGTTGTCTCTCCTGGATCTGTTCTCTAGGTCAGTTATTTTTCCAGTGAGATATTTTACATTTTCTTCCAATTTTTCGATCGTTTTGTTTTTTTTTTTGATTGACTCCTGCTGCATCATAGAGGTTTTCAGTTTGATTGTATCTAATTATGGTCTTCAGTTAGTTTTTGAAGTTCCTTTTTTAGGGAGGTATTTTCTTTTTCCAAGTTGGTCATTGCCTCCCTGATTTGGTCTTTAAAATTTTTCTTAAGCTCCTCCAGGAATGCTATTTGGGCTTGAGACCAGATCATGTTTCTTTCTGTGGTCTCTGGTGAGGGCAGAGAGTCTATATTTTCCTGTTTGTTTTGTTGTTCTTGCCCTGCATAGTATGCTCGAATAGACTTTCTTGCCTTCCCCTTCTCCTTTTCAGCTTCCTTCCTTCCCATTGTGACTTCCTGTTTCTTAGTTTCTCAGGCTATGTGTTTGGGGCCTGATCCTTGACTTTGAATACCTCTGGGTGGCTAGTTTATGGCTAAGTCAGGGAAGTCAGTGAGGAATGTAGATATGTAGGTGGGGATGAGTCTGACTCCTTCAGATTTCTGCCTCTATAACCCTGGGCTATAAGTAGGCTTTTGTTGGTGAGGTGAGGTGGGGCTTGTTGGGACCCCACCCTCTCTTCTCTTCAGACTCCTGGCTGTCTCAGTTACACCCCTTCTTGGAGATTCTCAAGCCTGAGGCTATTTCCATTAACTTGGGATTTCAATCTGGGTGGGAGACTTATCTTTGGGTTTTCTGCTTCATGAAGGAGGGATGGGAGGATCAGAGCAGCTAGAATTTACTTTGCCATCCCAGCCCCTGTATTATACAGGCAGGCAGTTTCTAAACTTCCAGGCTGGGAGCTGAATGCAGCCTGAGAAGCCACTCTCTCCACTGGGGGCCCAACTCTCTTACCTGGCTCCAATGATCCGTTCCCTCTGCGAGATGACTGCGATTCGTCCTTGGTAAGTCTGCAGGCTGGGGCTTTTGCTCTCTCTGGTGTAGTCTGCTTGTCTACTCTTAGGTCTGAGCTGTGCAGACCCCACGCGCTCTGTGCTCGACCTGTGCGGACACTCTGGGCAACCTCCTGGGCTGGATTCTGCCACGCTCTGTCTTCCAGTGAGCTCTGTCACTCCGGAATCCCCTCAGATTCACCCTTTGAGACTTAGTGAACGAAGAGCTCATTGAGGTTACTGCTTCCTTTCCGCCATCTTGGCTCCGCCCCCCGTCTCTTTCATTTTCAATTTCCCTATCTTTGGTGGCTCTTTCTGCACTAACTACAAACATTTATTTTCCTCCTTATACTTCAAAAAACAATAATAATCCTTTCCCTGACCCTATTATCCCTTCAAATTACCATCCTATGTATGTCCTCTCCATCAATGTTAAACTAAAAAATTCTTGTCTAAAACCATCTGGTAGGGGGCAGGGGCATCTAGGTGGTGCAATGAACAGAGCACTGGTCTTGGAGTCAGGAGGACCTGAGTCTAAATCTGGCCTCAGACAGTTAACGCCTAGTAGCTGTGTGACTTTGGGCAAGTCACTTAACCCCAATTGCCCTGCCTTCCCCCCTCTAAAAACAAAAGCAAAAAAAAAAAAAGAAAGAAAAAAAGAAAAAGAAATCATCTGTAAAATGAGTTGTAGCAGGAAACAGCAAACCATTACAATATCTTTGCCAAGAAAACTCCAAATAGGGTCACAAAGAGTCAGACATGATTGAAATGACAGAACAACAATGATAAACTCACAGTCACTCTTCATTCTCTTGCAAACTAGATCCTGTCTCTACTATTCTACAAAAAGTCTACTCTTTTTTTTCTTTTTTTATATTTTTTTAAACAAATACTTTATTAACTTCTGTTTTACATCATTCATTTCCGCCAGATTTTGAGTTACAATCATTTTCCCCCCATTATTCCCCTACCCAACCTCCCAGAATAGCAGTCCCACAAGATATCGCTTCCTCCAATCTGCTCTCTCCCATACCTTCTCCCATACCCCCATCGACTTTTCCATTAGAGGAAGATGAATCTTTGTGTCCCAATGCCTGCACATCTTATCTCCCAATTATAGGCAAAAGAGTATTAATAATAGTATTTATATATATATTAAAACATTTAATGTTATGACCTCGAATTTCAGATCCATTTCCTTCCTCCCTTGTCACCCATTCCTTCTTGGGATATAAGTAATTCAGTATATGTTGTACATGTCTAGCTATGCAAAACATTATCATAGTAGATATATTGTACAAGGCTGCTTAAATTCCCTCCCACTCATCCCACCCCCCACCTGGTCCATTCCCTACATGATCCTGTCCCTCTTCTATAGTGGGTACTTCTAACCTCCCCTCACCCCAAGGATGCCCTCCCATCCATCATCCCTCCTCTCATCCCCCTTCCCCCTATCCTGCTGCAGGTTGAGATATCCCATTTAGTATGTATGTCATTTTCTCCCTGAACCAAATTCAATGTGAATGTGGTTTTGCCTTTTTAGCCTTCCTTATTCTCCCCCTCCTTTGCAACCACTTCCCCTTGCTTCTTCTACATGGGATAGTTTACCCTACCCTGTCTCTCCCCATCTCCTCTTGCCACTTTCCTCTCTCACCTCATAATTTCATCCCTTGAGTATTCTCCCTTCCCAACAAATTCAACCTATGCCCTCTATCCATATATAACTGTAACCATATACACACACATTCACATATGTATTCATATGACCACACACCCTTCTTCCATTATTTTCATAGTGAGAAAGATATCATCAGTCACAGTTATTGCTTTTCCATATAGGAATGTAAATAGTTCAACTTTGATAAGTTCCTTTTGATTTCTTTTCCCTGATTACCTTCTCAGGCATCTCTTACTTCTTGTGTCTGGATGTCAAATTTTCTATTCAACTCTTGGTTTTTTCCTCAAGAATGCTTGAAAGTCCTCTATTCCACTGAATGACCATATTTTCCCCTGAAACAAAATACTCAGTTTTGCTGGGTAGGTGACCCTTGGGTTCATTCCCAGTTCTTTTGCCCTCTGGAATATCATATTCCATGCCCTTCGATCCCTCAGTGTAGAAGCTGCCAGGTCCTGGGCTATTCTGATTGCGTTTCCACAATATTGAAATTGTTTCTTCCTGGCTGCTTGTTTGATTTTCTCCTTGATCTGGGGATTCTGGAACCTGGCTATAATATTTCTGGGAGTTTTCTTTTTGGGATCTTTTTCAGGAGGTGATCGGTGGATTCTTTCAACCTCTATTTTGCCCTCTGGATCTAAAACATCAGGGCAGTTTTCCTTGAGAATTTCTTGAAGGGTGATTTCTAGGTTCTTTCCTTGATCATGGCTTTCAGGTAGTCCAATAATTTTTAAATTGTCTCTCCTGGATCTATTTTCCAGGTCAGTGGTTTTTCCCATGAAATATTTCACATTGCCTTCTAATCTTTCATTTGTTTGGATCTGCTTAACAGCATCTTGATTTCTCATAAAGTCATTAGCTTCCATTTGCTCCAGTCTAACTCTGAAGGAATGAATCTCCTCAGTGAACTTTTGAGATTCTTTTTCCATCTGGCAAATTCGACTTCTTAAGGCATCCTTCTCCTCAATGCCCTTTTGGGCCTCCTTTGCCATTTGAGCTAGTCTATTTTTTAAGGTGTTGTTTTCCTCAGTCAGGCTGTTGACCCTCATTTCATACTTTTCCTGCATCCTTCTCATTTCTCTTTCTAATTTTTCCTCCACTTCTCTTATTTGATTTTTAAAGTTCTTCTTAAGGTTCTCTATGGCCTGCAACCCACTCATGTTTTCCCCTGGGGCTTTTGGAGCAGGACTTCTGACCTCACAGTCCTTTTTTGCCACTCTATGCCCCCAAAATAGGAGTCTAGGGTTGCATTTTTCTGTTTCCTTTGCCTTGGCATGTTGCCACTTAATTGCTTGACTTTTGGGCTTGTTGCCACACTATGGCTTTAAGGCCAGATAGAGGAATTTTCGTCCCGAACGTGTGGGGGGCAACTTCCGTTTCTGGCAAGCTGTAAACCCACCCACAACTTCCACCCTAGATCACAATCCAGATCCAGGGAGGTTAAAGCAAGAGCGATTACCCCCCAAGACTGATCGCTGGATCTCCCCACGATTTGTAGGCTGGGAGCCGGAAATGCCTATGAAAACTTCAAAATGGCGTGTCTCCTCAGCGGCTTCTAGCCCCCAGGGGAGGGAGCTGACGCATTCCCCAAATACAGTTCCCAAAGTCCATAGGACACTAACCTCTTACTTTGTCCTAGGCAAGTCTATGTTGATAATTCTGGAGTCTCCACAGTTCCTGGTGTTCTGGGGTTCCTCCAGCCGGCTGCTGGCCCTGCCGCCCTGGGGCTAAAACCTCAGCTCACGTGGACCTGGGCTCGGCTCGGCTCGGTGGGCTCCTGCGCTCTGCGCGCTGCCGGCTCCCAGACCGCTGCGCTGGTCCTTCCTGCAGGGTGCTGGGCTGTCCTCAGCGGGAGGTTAGCTTCTCTGTGTCGTTCTGTGGGTGCTGGGGCTCCAGAAGTTTTTCAGAGTCCTTTTTTACATAGTTTGTGGAGAATCTGGGGGCAGAGAGGCTTGGAGGAGCTGTTTCTACTCCGCCATCTTGGCTCCGCCCCCTCAAAAAAGTCTACTCTTTAAGATTACTGATGACATCACAATTGCCAAATCCAATTACCTTTTCTCAGTCCACATGTTCCTGATATATGTAGCATTTGACATTGTTAACAACCTCTCTTCTCCTTTGATTTCCTTTTCTTTCCTGGATCTCATGCTACATATATAGTCAGTCCAGTTCTTAGTCACCTTTATTGATTCATTATTCTTCTGAAACTTCTTAGATATGAATATCCATTTCTCTTCTTTAGGTATATGCTTGGTTTTTTTTTTTAATTTTCATGTAACTTTTTGTAGCTTTTATTATTTAATTCTTCTCCAGCTACATGCAAAAACAATTTTTAATATTTCTTTTTAAAACTTTGAGCTCTAAGTTCTCTCCCTTCCTACTTCCCTATCCCTCCTCCATTGAGAAGGCAAGCAATTGGTTATACATGTGTAGCCATGCAAAAAAAAAATATTCATAATAGTCATGTTGTGAAAGAAAACACAGACAAAAAAAAAGAAAAAATTTTTTGAAAGTATGCTTCAATCTGTATTCAGACACCAATAGTCTTTCTCTGGGGAGGGACAATATTTTTCATCATAAGTCCTTCAGAGGTGTCTTGTATCATTGTATTGCTGAGGATAGCTGTCATTCATGGTAGAACTGCTGTTATTTTGTACACAGTACATTTCCCATTGCATCAGCTTATGCAAGTCTTTCCAGGTTTTTCTGAGAGCATCCTGCTCATCATTTCTTATAGTACAATAGTATTCCATCATAATCATGTATGACACCTTGCTCAGCTATTCCCCAATTGATGAGCATCCCTTCAACTTCTAATTCTTTACCCCCAGAAAAGAGCCACTATAAATATTTTTCTACATATAGATCCTTTTACTTTTTTGTATTTTATCTTTCAGAATATAGACCTTATAGTGGTATTCCTAGGGTATGCATGGTTTTATAGCATAGTTCCAAAATGCTCTACAGAATGGTTAAATCAGTTCACAACTCCACCAACACTGCATTAAAGTCTCATTTTTACCACTTTCTCTCCCACATGTCATTTACCCTTTTTATCCTATTAGCTAATGTAATAGGTATGAGGTAGAACTCAGAATTGTTTAATTTGCATTTCTCCAATCAATAGTGTGTTAAGAGTACTTTTTTTTTCACATGACTATAGATAGCTTTGATTACTTCACCCGAAAACTGATCATATCTTTTTAACATTTATCAATTGGGTAAATTTGACTCCATTCTCTATATGTTTGAGAAATGAGGCCTTTATCAGAGATACTTGCTTCAAAATTTTTTTCACAGTTACTGTTGCTAATTGCATTACCCTCCATTCCATACCCCTACCCCATTTAATCTATTGTCCCTGTGCATTCATCCCTCAAAAGTGTTTGCTTCTGACTTTCCCCTCCACTACTCTGTCTTCCGCCCCTTCTCTTACCCCCTTGCCCAACTGCCTTCTCTTAGGGTTAGAGATATCTTTACATCCAATTGAGTGTGTGTGTTGTTCCTTCTCGAAGTGTAAGATGAGAGTGAAGGTGACATGAGAATAAGATTCATCCATTCCCCGCCCCTGCCCCTCCAGTATGAAAACCTTTTCTTGCCCATTTTATGTTAAATACTTTGCCCCATTCTATCTCTCCCTCTTTCTTTCTCCAAGTATATCCCTCATTCACCCCTTAATTTTATTTTTAGATATTTTTCTTTCATATTCTACTCACACCTGTTCCTTCAGTCTATGTACATGCTCCTAATAATGAGAAAGGTCTTACGAGTTACAAATGTCAACTTCCCTTGAGGGAATATAAACAGCTTAAACTTATCAAGTCCCTTTTGATTCCCCTTTCCTGTTTGCCTTTGTATACTTCTTTTGAGTCTTGTATTTGAAAGTCAAATTTTCTGTTCAATTCTGGTCTTTTCCTGAAGAATGATTGAAAGTCCTCTATCTCATTGAATGTCCATTTTCCCCCCAGAAGAATTATACTCCATTTTTCTAGGTAGTTGATTCTTGGTTGTAATTCTAGCTCCTCTGCACTCTGGAGTATAATATTCCAAACCATTTTTCCTTTAATGTAAAAGTTGCTAAATCTTGTGTTAGCCTAATTTTGTTTCCACAATATTTGAATTGTTTCTTTCTGGCTGCTTGCAATATTTTCTCCTTGAGCTGGAAATTCTGAAATTCAGTTAGAATATTCCTGAGAGCTCTCATTTTGGGATCTTGTTCAGAAGGTGGATTGGTGAATCTCAGTTTGACTAAGATAACACTCATTCATGAGGCAGAGAATGGCCTCCTTTACCTACTCAAAAAAAAAAAAAATCTATCTGGGCAGGGAAGACCCTCAAGGGTTTCTGGCCAAAACAGAAACAATTGCTATTTACATTCGTTCTGAGATATTAGGGCCAACAACCAACTAGGACTTGGCCTGAGACTGAAAGTTGGTCAATCAGTAAGAGCCCAACATAATAATAATGCCCAAATTAAATTATTCTCTGCATTTTGTTACCTCAGCTACCATGTCTATCTACTTAGTAAGGATGATCAAATGTTTTCTAGATGTAAAGGTTTTCTCTCTGCCTCCTAATTTTGATAATCCATTGCACTGCTTAAATTTCCCTAAGAAATGGTAATAAAAAGTAATGGTAATACTAATAGTAATAATAAGAATAATAGTAATAAAATAAAAATGATGTGCCAAAAATTTACAATAGTGCAAAGAGCAACATAGTTGTTTTTTAAACACTGAGCAATGTGCCCAAAGCTCTATAAGATTTATAACATCTTTGCTGATTATTATAAAATTTTGATACAGTTCTGCATTCCTGCTTTGTTCACATATTGAAAATATACAAAAAAGGCTCAACTAGAGGGAAAACATTAAAGTATTTGGTGTCCATGTGGGAAAAAGTTCTGTATTTAAAACATACCACCCCTACCATAATAATGTCAAGGAAAAAATTTATATATAATGGAACATCTTTCACTAAGATGTTTCGACTTATTAGCTAACTCTAAACATTATTATCACACTTAAATAGGACCAAACAGGCCTTCCTGGAACCCTTTGGTTTAACAAATGGTTTCAAACCAAAAAACATTAGTAATCATTTAATTTAGATGGGTAATATTGTTATATGGCTCCACCAAGGACATATTAAATAGCTCCTTTACCTCCACAGTCTTTCTCCAAAGGTGTCAAAAGGTTATTTGGAATGTGTGAGTGTAAAATTTAAAAAATAATAAAAATTAAAACTGATTACTTCAAGCTACAATCCAGAGGTTACATTTGAACCAATGGATGAAAGTGCTATCTACAAATATCTTGGTCTCCTCCAGAAAAGATGTATCAAACCACATATAAAGATATCAAAGAGAAAGTTAAAGCTGAGTAAGCTAAGAAATTTATGGCATCCTAAAATCAAAGTTAAATGGACAGAACATGTGTCCCATCATTTGATATTGAAGGGACAGAGAAGGAAATCTTTATCACACATCCACCTGGCTTCCACATGAAACTAGTACTCCTAAGTGTATAGTAAACTCTTTTAGCTTTGGCCTTTTGGAAATTCTGTCTCCCTTTATCTTTCCTTTGAGGGCTCCAGGTTCACCATTCAAGCTTCCAAACAAAATTGTGAAGACTTTAGTCATTTTTTCCTGCTATAAAATGGTGACTGCCCCTAGCCTTCTCCTATCCTTGAAATTCTCACTCCATCTCCTTTCACCACCCTGTGACATTAACACTTGATTCTCCCTGGACATTCTATCCTTATCTTTTTAACAAGGGTTTCACACATAGTTCTCCAGACTCATGATGCTTTAGTTCAACATATCCTCTTTTATTCTTCTCTTCTATGCTGTCTCTCTGTTCCTAACATATGATTTTCTTCTACCCCTTGAATTGGGATTTTGCTACCCTCATCTTTTCCTTTCTGGCTCCCCTTTGAAAAAACCCACAAATCCTGAGATCTGGTTTGTTTGTTTGTCTTCTTTAGCCATTCTTCAGGGACATTTCCTTGTTCTTGCCAGCTACTGGCCTAGGTGATCAAAGGTCACCTTCTCTTTTGAAAATCAGACCTTCCAGGCTACTGAATAACATCTGCGTGTTCACAACAACAATCCCACAGATTCTGTTAACTTTTTTGCAATAGCAAAAACCTCACATATATGTTTTTAATAATATCAACTTACCCCAAAACACTAAGTGGTTTCCTTTTGGGTAAGATGGGTTCTTTTTTTCTTTTCTTTTTTTTTAGGCATGGTAAAAATCCATATGTAGAATCATCACTAGTGACAGAGAAAGAATGGATTCAAGTCTTTAAAAGCACTACAATTAATAAAGACAGCATTTTTATTGAGTTAATCCAAATGCAATTAATAAAGCAATCACTGTTTTAGTTCAATATTTTTCTGTTAACTTTGTTGATTTCATTAATAATATCCACTTTTAACTCAATAAAATATTTTTGAAATGAACTTGTTTTTGAACTCACTGATTTCAGTTCATTGTCATAATTATTGCTATGATTATTATTAATCATCATCATCATCATCATCTCAAGTATTTTTAGACTCTGAGTCAAGGCTGATGCTGAACATGGATGTATCCATTCTGCCCTTAGGATATCTACTCATAAATGTTTTTCTCTGTAAATGTGCTTAACCTATCTAAAATTCCCCAAATTTTCAGCCTAAGAACTAACTGTATAAACACAGTAACTTTTTGTAAAAGGAAAATTATGCCAAATTTCTTATGTAAAACTATGATGCATTTCTCATAATATTTTTTATTCTAAATTTTTCCCCAGGATAAGCTACTATGTTTATTCAAGGGATTATTAGTTAAGTCCTGTGAATTGCCCTTACCAGACATTTTCATTTTTTGGCTTTTCTTTCATAGCTGATGATTTGTCTCTGATATTATGTTTATTGATCCATCTCTCTTACTACTTTTTTTCAAATGCTTTATTAACTTTTGTTTTACATCATTCATTGCCACCAGATTTTGAGTAATAAAATTTCTTTCTGTTTTTCCCCTACCCACTGCCCCAAAATAGTGGTCCCACAGGATATCCCCTCCTCCAATATGCTCTCCCCAATCTCCCCCATACCCCCTTTGACTTTTCCAATATGGCATGGTGTAACTACATTCCCCAGTGCCTGTATATCTTATTTCCCAATTACATGTAAAATAGTATTAATTGTATATATATATATATATATATATATATATATATATATATATATATATATATACACATACATATATGTGTGTATGTATGTATGTATTTTTAAATTTTGAATTCAAGATTCATTCCCTTCCTCCTTTGTCACCCACCCTTACTGGGAAGATAAGCAATTCAATACAGGTTGTACATGTGTAGCTAATGAAAAACATTATCATAGTAGATATATTGTAAAAGACTGATTATATTTCTGTCCCTCCTATACCACCTCCAACTTGTTCTATTCTCTACTTTGATCCTGTCCCTTTTCAAAAGTGGGTTCCTACAAATTCCCTCCCCCTAAGCCTGCCCTCCTTTTCATCATCCCCCCTCTCATCACCTTCCCCCCTACTCTCCTGCAGGGTGAGATACCCTATTTAGTGTCTATGTCATTCCTTCCCTGAGCCAAATTCAATGAGAATAAGTTTGACCTATTCCCTTTTGCCTTCCTGTTCTTCCCCTCCATTATAACCATTTTCCCTTGCCTCATCTATATGAGATAGTTTACCCCATTCTGTCTCTCCCCATCTCCTCTCATTATATTCCTCTCTCACCTCTCTCCTCTCACTGAGGAGACAAGGCTCCTCAGTGGCTTCTTGCCCCTGGGGGAAGAGGCCTACACACTCCCAACTAGTGGTTCCCAAAGTCCACACTGCACTGACCTCTCACTTTGTCCTTGGCATCTATGTGTTGATAATTCTGGAACCTGCCACAGCTTATCTGAAGTCTCTCCAGCTGGTGGTTGGTCAGGCCCACCTGGGGCTAAAACCTCCAGCTCACGAAGGCCTGGGCTTGGCTCCTAGAGCACTGTGCTAGCCACTCCCTGCTGGGCTGCAGGGCCATCCTCAGTGGGAAGTTAGCTTCTCTGTGTCACTTTGTGGGTTATGTAGCTCCAAAGTTTGTTCAGAGTCACCTTTTACATGAATTGGGGAAGGTGGAAGCTGGGGGCCCTGTGGAATTCCTGTTTCTACTATGCCATTTTGACTCTGCCCTCTTTCTTCCTACTTTTAAAACTTTCTGAAAGTACATTAACACTCTAGCCCTCTGCTCTCGCATAGGGATTGTAAAAAATATATTATCATATTCTTCTCATTTCTTATACTGTTCTGTCTAGTCTCCTTCTTAACTTACCATCATCACATTCTATCTTATACCTTCCTTATGTGTATACCCATCTGTTGGTAATCTTTGAAGGAAGTCACTCTTGGCTTTCATTTCATGCAGAATAATATTTTTGCATACAATAAATACTTAAATGTGGATTGGGTAAATTGAAGTGAATCAGAATTAAGTTGAATTGGATTGAATTGGATGGAATGGGATGGGATAGTACTAATTCAGAAAAGTGAAATTTTATGTTTATTATAACAAAAAATCACTTGGAAATTAAAGGTATCTAAAAAGGAACAAACTGCCTCCAGGAAAGAATGGGGTCTCCCCACACATATGTTGGTAACATCTGTCTTCCTGGGGGTTTGGGGAAATAGAGGTGGGAGGAGCCAGGGGAAGGAGATGGAATGTAAATCCACACATTTTAAAATTCAATCTGCATTATTTACATTATCACTTTTTTAAGTTTAGACAACCAACAAAACAATGAAGCCCTGGTTTGGAGTGTTTGTATTTGTCAATGTTTATACATAAATTAAATAGTCATTTCTCAAGAGCAGATTTGAGCTGTTTTCAGATGATCTCTGATTCCCACATCACTGGAGTTCTTTAAGCACCAGCTAGAGAAACACTTGTAAGTAGATGTTAAAAAGGACATTCTTTGAGAAGAATAAGTATAGGAATATAAACAAGGTTAGAAGGCCTTAAAGCTTCTTCCAGTTTTGTGATTTGTGATTCTGTGAATTTAATTTTGGTTATCTTCATTTGCACTTAATTTTTGATATTCTATTGAAACTTTGTTTTTACATCAATTTCATTTTCAATTATTCTCTTCTCCCTCTCCTACCCAGGGAACCACATTCTTTAATAGAAAAAAGAAAGAAAAAAAATTCAACAACATATGAACCAAATCTGACAATATCTGAAAGGTTGTTACACATCTGTAGCCCTCCACTTCTGCAAAAGAAGAGGAAGGTACATTTTCTGGTGAATATAATTTACTAAAAACAACAATAAACCTCTTTTTGCTCTTCTGAACCCACTTGTGCTTTCCATGTGCTTTTGTAACACCAATCACAGAAGCTCACCTGGGGACTCCTGCTGTGAATAATTTTAAAGGTCTAGTGGCATAGGATATTAATCTCTCTATTTATTCAGCAATAAATCAAAAATTGTTTAATAAAGTAAAGCATAACATTCATAGCAACATCCTTAAGTAAAAACATGTTATCTAATACATATCTAATACATACATATATATGTGTATACATATATGTGTATGTGTATGTGTGTGTACTCAGTATGCCATATAGCACATAGCATATATCATTGCATTCAGTAGCATTTCCAAAATACTTGTTTACACAATTAGGGGGTTACAGGCTAGGATCTTTCCTAGCACAATATATTATGCAGCATATATCATTGCATCCCCAAAATTAGGGGAGTCTCAGTCTAGGGTCTTCTCTAACACAACATATCCTTAAAGGGTAGCAGAAAATACCACACCATCCATACCTAGATCATGGCAAGAACAATATCCTTAATACCAAGTGTTCAAGTCCTTTTTCATCTTGACTTGAGGCTGACTTTCAAGTCCCATGGTTTTTCCTCTGTGGGTTGAACTCTCCTGACTCTCACCTGGATTCACATGTAGGCAGCTCTCCACTCCTGCTCCGTGTCTCAGCTCATAGGGTCTGCTCCACTCTCTGCAGGCCCCAGGTACTCCTGCCCACAAATTTTGGCTCTGGGAAAACAAAGCTTAACAGGACAATAATATACACTCTCAACACCACTATCTCAATTCACCTCCAAAGTCCAGAGACTGTTAACAGGTCAGTTCACTTTCATAGCTCTTAAAAGGGGTTTAAGTTAAGCCTCTTTACCATAGGAAAGTTTCTGTCCTACAGCTCTATTTCCCTTTACAGCTCAAAAAATCCTTGAGCAAGTCTCTGTCATCAAAGGTCTTCTCTTTGCTCTCAGAGATCTCCTCTCCACTCGCAGAGGTCTCTTCTCTTCATTTTCTTCTTCTCAATGCTGACTGCTCTCTCGACACTGGCTCTCTCAATGTCTGCTCTCTCACACCACTGGCTCTCTTTATATACAATTCTAGTCAGCACATGATTGGCTAGAACTCACATACTAGTCTCTGACTGACCAGAGCTCATTACTCATGTCTGATTGGCTAGAACTCAACAACTCGATGTGCATACAAGTCTCTGACTGGCTAGAATTCAGTCCAGCAAAAAATCTCACTTTGCTTGCCATTACTGCTTTCCATCATGAAATAAGACTATTCAGAATTGTGTACAAATGTACAAAAATATAGTTAAAGAAACCACAAAAATCATAAACCATTTCACATACAAAGTAACAATACTGTATCAAGTAATTTCTACTAGAGGTCTTCAGTGGTCAGAGGTAGCACAGAAGATGGTGTTACATTTTACATTTAGGTGGCTTGTTTATACTGGGCTATCATTGGTAAAGTTTCTGAATTCTAAATATTTTTTTCAAGTTCTCCTTACTATACAAAGATGACACAAATGACTCATGATTTGTAGAGTATATGTTTGGAATTTTTCTTCCTGCCTGCCTGCCTTTTTTCCCTCCCTCCTTCCTTCCATCCTTTCTTTCTTTTTGTCTTCCTTTTCCTAGACCACATACTTCCTGATCTCTCCATAGGATATGACACTGTGATCATTTGCTCTATTTGGATACTCTCTCCCTTTCTAAAATTTTATTTATTTTATTTTAATTTATGGAATAAAACAAAAATTTTCATAACATAATATAATTTTAAAAAGATGTTTGGACATGAAACTGCAAATCTATTATGCATGATTTCCTATTCATTTTAAATATATAAAATTATCATGTAAACTTATATTTTCCCTTTTTTCTTCATGCCCCCACACTAAAGAAGGCTACCATTAGATACAAGTATGAATGTGTGTGTGCACACATGTGTGTATATACACATGCATATATACACATATGTATGTGTGTATATATTTACAAACCCATTCTATACATACTTCTATTTATTCTTCTTCTCTTGGATCTTCTCCTAGCCTTCTTACTCCTCCTCATTCATTGTTATGGAATTATCACATCCATTAAATGTGAGTACAAACCAAGGTTCTGTCCTGAGCTCTCCCCTTTCTCTCTATACTTTATCATTTGGTAAAGCAATGGGGTCATTTCTACATAAACACTCTCTGTTCTCTTTTAAGGATTATAAAAATTGAATTATCTTACTCTTCTCATCTCTTTATACTGCTCTCCAAATGTTATCTCTATGCAGGTGATTCCTAGATCTATAAATATAGACCTAGTCTCTCTTATGAGACTGTCTCTTGGACGTCTCAAACTAGATTCCCTAAGGCATCTCAAATCCAAAATTTCTAAGAGAATATATTACCTTTTCCCCAAAACCCATCCAGCTCTCTGAATTTCCCTATTACTTTTAAGGGCATTACCACCCTTCCAATCACCCAGGTTCACAGTCTTAATGTCACCCTCTACTCCTCATTCTCATTCACCCTACATAATCCAACCTATTGTCAATTCATGTCATTTCTGTCTCCATGACATCTCTCAATTTTCTCTACTCACATAGCCACCAACCTATCTTAGGCCCTCATGGGTCTGGACTTTTGTAATAGCTTCTTACTTGGTCTCTGACTCAATTCTCACAACACTCCATTCTATCTTCCACACATTTGACAAAGTGATTTTCCTAAGGTGAAGGTCTGACAATGGCACCCTTCCCATATTAAATAATAGTAGGACATCCATCACTGGATGCCCTACTACCTCTGGCATCAAAACAAACACAAAACCAACTGTCTCTTTAGTGTTTAAAGTTTTTTCACAGGTTTTTTTATTTCCATATTTCCAGGCTTTTTACACATTATTCCCCTAAATATAATTCATGATTTAGCTACACTGGTCTACTTACTATTGTTATTCCCACAGAGTACTCCTTGTCTGCCCCATGACTCTACACTGGCAGTCCTCCATAAATAAATATTCTTCTTCTTCACCTCTGCTTCTTCGAATATCTGACTTCCTTTAAGACTCAGTTAATGGTTCCTTTTTCTCTATTTTAAAGATATCTCTTTGGAGATCAGAGTGAAGATGCTGGAGTAAAAGCAGAGACTTGCTTGAGATCTCCCCCAAACCCTCCAAACACCCACAAAAAGTGATTCTAAACAAATTCTAGAGCTGCAGAACCCATAAAATGACAGAATGAAACAAATCTCTTGAACAAAACAGGATGAAAGTTGACAAGAATGGTCTAGTGCAACAGGCTGAGAGTGGAGTATACTCCAGTATGGGACACATTGGCAGAGATGGGCCAGAGCAGGACTCAGGGGACTAAATCACTGGCAGCTGTGTTGGTTTGCAGACTTTTTGGCCCACAAAGCCCAAAGACAGCATAAAAGGTCAGTGAGAAAGCTCTGTCAGACTTGGATGAGAGAGGAGTGTGGTCTGGTCCCAGCCCCCAGGTGGCAGAGGTGGCAGTGGTGGTGGCAGCAGTAGTGGCTGCTTCTAAAGCTCCTGTCCCACAGATGATTTGGGGATAAAGCAGTTGTTCGGCTGGTGCTGAGGCAAGATTTTCTTACTTTGCCCTGATTATATGTGGGTCACTGTCCCCGTTGGCAATCCTCGGGTGAGGAGAAGCACAGAGGTGACGGAGCTTCTGGTGCAGTGAAGACAAAATCTTCCTCAAAGTTCCACGGTAGAAAAGAGTGATTGTGACTACTCACAGACCAGAGCACAGATCAGAAAAGGAGTAAACACCTTTCATTTGATCATACCACCTAGGAAGAAATGAAAATCTTTTTTTTTTCCTCTATCCATATATAACTGTAACCATATACACACACATTCACATTTGTATTCATATGACCACACCCCCTTCTTCCATTATTTTCATAGTGAGAAAGATATCATCAGTCACAGTTATTGCTTTTCCATATAGGAATGTAAATAGTTCAACTTTGATAAGTTCCTTTTGATTTCTTTTCCCTGATTACCTTCTCAGGCATCTCTTCCTTCTTGTGTCTGGATGTCAAATTTTCTATTCAATTCTGGTTTTTTCCTCAAGAATGCTTGAAAGTCCTCTATTCCACTGAATGACCATATTTTCCCCTGAAACAAAATACTCAGTTTTGCTGGGTAGGTGACCCGTGGCTTCATTCCCAGTTCTTTTGCCCTCTGGAATATCATATTTCATGCCCTTCAATCCCTCAGTGTAGAAGCTGCCAGGTCCTGGGCTATTCTGATTGTGTTTCCACAATATTGAAATTGTTTCTTCCTGGCTGCTTGTAGTATTTTCTCCTTGATCTGGGGATTCTGGAACCTGGCTATAATATTTCTGGGAGTTTTCTTTTTGGGATCTTTTTCAGGAGGTGATCGGTGTATTCTTTCAGCCTCTATTTTGCCCTCTGGATCTAAAACATCAGGGCAGTTTTCCTTGAGAATTTCTTGAAGGGTGATTTCTAGTTTCTTTCCTTGATCATGGCTTTCAGGTAGTCCAATAATTTTTAAATTGTCTCTCCTGGATCTATTTTCCAGGTCAGTGGTTTTTTCCCATGAGATATTTCACATTGCCTTTTAATCTTTCATTTGTTTGGATCTGCTTAACAGCATCTTGATTTCTCATAAAGTCATTGGCTTCCATTTGCTCCAGTCTAACTCTGAAGGAATGAATCTCCTCAGTGAACTTTTGAGATTCTTTTTCCATCTGGCAAATTCGACTTTTAAGGCATTCTTCTCCTCATTGCCCTTTTGGGCCTCCTTTGCCATTTGAGTTAGTCTATTTTTTAAGGTGTTGTTTTCCTCACTCAGGCTGTTGACCCTCATTTCATACTTTTCCTGCATCCTTCTTATTTCTCTTTCTAATTTTTCCTCCACTTCTCTTATTTGATTTTTAAAGTCCTTCTTAAGGTCCTCTATGGCCTGCAACCCACTCATGTTTTCCCCTGGGGCTTTTGGAGCAGGACTTCTGACCTCACAGTCCTTTTCCCGCTCTATGCCCCCAAAATAGGAGTCTAGGGTTGCATTTTTCTCTTTCCTTTGCCTTGGCATGTTGCCACTTAATTACTTGACTTTTGGGCTTGTTGCCACACTATGGCTTTAGGGCCAGATAGAGGAATTTTTGTCCCGAATGTGTGGGGGGCAACTTCTGTTTCTGGCAAGCTGTAAACCCACCCACGACTTCCACCCTAGATCACAATCCAGATCCAGGGAGGTTAAAGCAAGAGCGATTACCCCCCCAAGACTGATCGCTGGATCTCCTTACAAATTTGCAGGCTGGGAGCGGGAGCTGCCTCTGAAAACTACAAAATGGCGTTTGTCCTCAGCGGCTTCTAGCCCCCAGGGGAGGGAGCCAACGCATTCCCTAATACCAGTCCCAAAGTCCATAGGACACTAACCTCTTACTTTGTCCTAGGCATGTCTATGTTGATAATTCTGGAGTCGCCACAGCTCCTGGTGTTCTGGGGTTCCTCCAGCTGGCTGCTGGCCCTGCCACCCTGGGGCTAAAACCTCGGCTCATGCAGACTGCTCGGCTCCTGCGCTCTGCGCTCTGCACGCTGCCAGGTCCCAGACCACTGCGCTGGTCCTTCCTGCAGGGCTGCTGGGCTGTCCTCAGCGGGAGTTTAGCTTCTCTGTGTTGTTCTGTGGGTGCTGGGGCTCCAAAAGTTGTTCAGAGTCCCCTTTTACATAGTTTGGGGGGAATCTGGGGGCAGAGTGGCTTGGATGAGCTGTTTCTACTCCGCCATCTTGGCTCTGCCAGAAATGAAAATTTATAGGCCCCTAGAAGTATTTCTGAAAAGAGCTGCACAAAACCCTTAAAGTGTGGGCATCCTACACACTGGAATTGGAGTCCTACTTTACCAAATAGTTGGAAAGTCAAGAATTTGCTTGGGAAAATGAGAAAACAGTGTAAAAAAAAAGCTCAGACTATAGAATATGATGACAAAGATCAAATCATACAACCAAAAGAAGACAACAAAGTCAAATGTTGTCTCCAAGAAAAAGATGAATTGGTAATAGGCCATGGAAGAGCTCAAAGAGGATTTTGAAAATCAAGTAAGAGAGGTAGAGAAAAAAATAAGAAGAGAAATGAGAGTGATGTAAGAAAAACATGAAAATGGAGTCAACAGCTTCCTAAAAGAGACCAAAAAAATAAAATACTGAAGAAAATAACACCTTAAAAAAATAGACTATCTCAAATGGCAAAAGAGGTCCAAACAAGCCAAGGAGGAGAAGAATTCCTTAAAAAGGAAATTAGCCAGATAGAAAAGAAACTTCAAAAACTCACTGAAGAAAATGATTCCTTAAAAATTAGAATGGAGCAAATGGAAGTTAATGACTTTTGAATAATCAAGAAATAGTAAAGCAGAATGAAAAGAAGCAAAAAAATTGAAATTAATGTGAAATACCTTATTGGAAAAACCACTGACCTGAAAAATAGATACAGGAAAGATCATTTAAAAATTATTGGACTACCTGAAATCCATGATCAAAAAAGAGCTTAGGCATCCTCTTTCAGGAAATTATCAAGAAAAATTGCCCTGATGTTCTAGAACCAGAAAGTAAAATAAAAATTGAAAGAATTCACTGATTGCCTCTCGAAAGAGATCCCAAAAGGAAAACTCCTAGGAATATTGTAGCCAAGTTCCAAAGTTCTCAGGTCGAGGAGAAAATATTGCAAGCAGCCACAAAGAAACAATCTGAGTATTATGGAAACACAATCAGGATAACATGAGATTTAGCAGCTTCTACATCAAGGTTTCTAAAAGCTTGGAATATGATATTCCAGAGGTCAAAGGAACTAGGATTACAACCAAAAATCACCTACCATCAAAACAGAGTATAATACTTCAAGGGGAAAATATGGACATTCAAATAAATAGAGGAATTTCAAGCATGCTTGATGAAAAGACCAGAATTTAGTAGAAAATTTTACTTTCAAATACAAGACTCAAGAGAAGCATGAAAAGGTAAAGAGGAAAAAGAAGCCGTAAGTGATATATACATATGTACACACACACACGTGTGTGTGTGCCACACACAGGGCACAAGGTGAGTTGAATATGAAGGGATGATATCTAAAAAATAAAATTAAGGGGTGAGAGAGGAATATATCGGGAGGAGAAGGGGAGAAATAACATTAGCTAAATTATCTCACATAAAAGAAGCAATAAAAAGCTTTTAAAATGGAGGGGAAGAAGGGGAAGGTGAGGGAGAATGAGCAAACCTTATTCTCATTGACTCTGACTCAAGGAAAGAATAACATACACACTCAATTGGATATCTTACCCTATAGGAAAGTAGGGGGAAGGGGATAAAAGGGAGAGGGGATGACTGAAGGGAGAACAGATTGGGGGAGGGAGTAGTTAGTTTGAAGTAAACACTTTTGAAAGGGGACAGGGTCAAAGGAGAGAATAGAATGACTGGGGATGGCAGAGGATAAAGAGAAATATAATTAGTTCCTCACAACATCACTATTAAGGAAGTGTTTTTTATAACTACACATGTACAACCTATATTGAATTGCCTGCCTTCTCAATGAGGTTGGGTGGGGAAGGAAGAAAGGATAGAATTTGAAACTCAAAGTTTTAAAAACAAATGTTAAAAATTATTTTTACATGCAACTGAGAAATAAGATGTATAGACAGTGGGGTATAGAAATCCAACTTGCCCTACAATAAAGTGAGGTATTGTTGGAGGGGGTATGATAGAGGGGAGGGCAGCTGGGAAAAGGAGTAATCAGAATGCATGACATCTTGGGGTGGGCGGGAGGGGAGAAAATTTGAAACATGAAATTTTGTGGAAATGAGTGTTGAAGAGTAAAATAAATAAATTAATTCAAAGAAAGAAAAAACTCTTTGGGGGTACAAGTGTAGAAGGATATCATTAGGTCAATGGGTATACACAGTTTAATAACATTTTGGGCATAGTACCAAATTGTTTTATAAAATGTTCTTTTTATGACAAAGAACTGGAAATTAAGGTGGTGTTTACCAATTGTGAAATGACTGAAGAAATCATATTATAGGTCTATAATGAAATCTTTCTGTGCTAAGAGAGATGACAGAAATAGTTTCAGAAAAACCAGGGAAGGTTTGTATGAACTAGTACAGACTGAAATAAGTTGGACAAAGAAAACAATTTATACAATAACATTATTTTTAAAAACAACAACTTCAAAAGACTTATGAACTCTGACCAACATAGTGTATGATCATGATTTGAAAGGAAAGATGATAAAGAATGCTGGACATCCTCTGACCAAGGGGTGGTAGACAAAGTAAAAAGAATGAAACACAAATTGTTGGGCATAGCCAATATGGGAATTTGTTTTGCTTGACTTTACATATTTGTTATAAGGATTTTGTTTGTTGTTTTTTTTCTTTTTTTTTTCTCCCTTAAGATCTGAGAGGGTATGGAAAGGATCAAGAGAAAATAAGTGCTCATTGATTAGAAAAATAGAATTTAATTTAAAATAAAATAATATATATTTTTTTAATTGTTCATGGGCCTCATTTTACAAGAAATTTTTATTGTCATATACCCCAGAGCTGCCTTCCCTTCCAAAATTACTTCATTTATGCTCCATATGTTCAATACTTTCTTTTATATTTACATATTGTCTTCTCCATTAAATTATAAACTCCTTGAGAGCAGGGACTTTTTAAAAAATTTGTCCAGTGAGAACCAAGATGGCCGAGAAAAAGCATTGACTTCCTTGAGTTCTTCCAAAGTCCCCTTCAAACAACTTTAATGCCTGGAAACAAATTCGGAAGCAGCAAGACTTACAAAAGGACAGGACAAAACAAGTTTCCAGTCTAAGACAACTTATAAGGTCAACAAGAAAGTTCTGTTTCACCAGGGTGAGACTAGAATGCAGTCCAGTGCAGGCTGTGTCAGCAGAGACTGCACTCTAGCAAGCCAGCAACAGGCCTTGGAGGTGATTGAATCAATGGAACAGTGGCTGCTTCTGGATAGATAGTCAAATAGGTGATCAGATAACTGGTCAGAAGGAGATTGCAGGGGCCCCGTTGCTGGTACAGGACTCAGTTGTATTGCCTATACATGGATCTGTGTCCAAAACCTGAGTCACTGTCACAGGGTGAGGAAGAGTACTAGAACACCAGAACTTGTGGCTCTAGGGGAGTGAGGACATTGGTCACATTCCAGGGCAGGAAAGAGCACTTGTGGTTGTCCAGAGATTAGAGAGCAAATCAGGGTAGTAGTGAATTCATCATACCACCTCAGAAGAACTAAGAGATTATGAGCCCCCAGAATTAGCTCTGAAAAGTAATTTAAAATAAAATAATAGATGCATAATAGATAATAGAGCTACACAAAAACTCTGACATTTGAAACCCCATCATCCCAGAAGATGAGCCAAGCTTTAATTAAAGTTAAAAGTTAAGAAATATAAGTAAACAACAACAATCCCAACCACATAAAGTTACTATAGTGACAAGGAAGATCAAAACACAAACTCAGAAGAAGACAACAAAGTCAAAACTGCTACATCCAAAGTCTCAAAGAAAAATGTGAACTAGTCTCAGACTGAAAAAGAATTTCTGAAAGAGCTAAAAAAGGTTTTACATATCAAATAAGAGAAGTAGAGGAAACTTGGGAAAAGAAATGACAGTGATGAAGGAAAATCATGAAAAAAGAGTCAACAGCTTTGTCAAGGAGGCACAAAAAATAAATACTGAAGAAAATAAACCTTAAAAAATAAAATAGGCCAAAAGAAATGCAAAAATCAAATGAAGAAAAATATACCTTAGAAAGCAGATTCAGTCAAATGGATAAGAAAGTACTAAAATTCACTGAAGAGAGAAAATCATTAAAAAGCAGAATTGGTCAAATGGGAGAATAAAAAGGTATAAATACTCACTGAGGAAAATAATGCTTTAAAATTAGAATTGCACAAATTAAACCTAATGGTACCACAGGACATCAGGAAGCAATAAAACAAAACCAAAAAGAATGAAAAAAATTGAAGAAAACATTAAATGTCTCAGAAAAAACAAGTAACCTAGAAAATAGATTAAGGAGAGGTAAGTTAAGAAATATTGAACTACCGGAAAGCTATGATCAAAAAAAGAACTGAGATATCATCTTTCAAAAAATTATCAAGGAAAGCCATCCTGATATCAGAGAGTAAAATAGAAAACAAAATAATCTCCCAATAACCTCCTGAAAGAGATCCCAAAACGAAAACTCCCAGGAATATTACACCCACATTCCAAAGTTCTTAGGTCAAGAAGAAAATATTGTAAGCAGCTAAAAAGAAACAATTCACATATCATGAAGATTTAGCTGCTTCTACAATAAAGAATCAGAGAGGAATATTATATTCCAGAGGGCAAAGGAACTAGGATTATAACCAAAAATCACCTGCCCAGAAAAATTGAGCATAATCCATCAGGTGAAAATAATGGATGTTCAATGAAAGAGGACTTTCAAGCATTCCTGATGAAAAAGACCAGAACTTAATAGAAAATTTGACTTTCAAATACAAGAAAGACTCAAGAGAAGCATAAAGAGATGAACAGAAGGGGTGGCTAGGTGGCACAGTGAATTGAGTACCAGCCCTGGAGTCAGGTGCTCCTGACTCCAAATCTGGCCTCAGACACTTAACACACTTCACACTTCCTAGCCGTGTGACTTGGGGCAAGTCACCTAACCCCAATTGCCCCCTGAAAAGCAAAAAGAGAGAGAGAGAGATGAACAGGAAAGGGAGGTATAAGGAATTAAATAACATTAAGCTATTTATATTCCTCCATGGTAAGATGATATTTGTTAACCCCTAAGAAAGTTTTCATTATTAAGGCAGTTAGAAGGAGTATACATAGACAGAGGGCACTGGTATGAGTTAAATATGATGGGATAATCTCCAAAAGAATAAAATTAAAGAATGAGAAAGAGAGGTGCACTGGGAGAAAGAGGAAGGGAAAGATGGAATGAGGCAAGTTATCTCATATAAAAGAGTTTTTACAATGGAGGAGAGGATTGGGGAGGTGGGGGATAGCATTGAACTTTGTTCTCATTGAAATTGGTTCAAAGAGGAAGTAACTCACACATTCAGTTGGTTATAGAAATCTATCTTATCATACAGGAAAGTATTAGGGTAAGGGGATAAGGGAGAGGGAAGGGAGTGATAGGAGGAAGAGTAGATTGAGGGAGGCAATTGTCAAACCAAAGTACTTTTTAAGATGGATGGGATGAAAGGAGAAAGGGAGTAAGAAAATAGGGTTAAAATAGTATGGAAGGAAATACAATTAGAAATCATAACTGTGAAAAAAAATTCTGAAGCTTCTCTGATAAAGGCCTCATTTCTCAAATATATAGACAATTGAGTCAAATTTATAAAGGAAAAAAAGAATTAAGAGCCATTCTCCAATTCATAAGTGGTCAAAGGATACAAGCAGGCAATTTTCAGACCAAGTAATCAAGGCTATCTAAAGTCATATGAAAAATTCCTCTAAATCTCTTTTGATTAGAAAAGTGCACATTAAAACAACTATGAGGTACCATCAGATTGGCTAATGAGACAGAAAAGGAAAATAAGAAATGTTGGAGGGGATGTGGGGAAATTGAGAAACTAATGCACTACTGGTGGAGTTGTGAACTGATTTAATCATTCTGTAGAGCAATTTGGAACTATGCCAAAGGGCTAAGAAACCATGCATACCCTTTCACCCAGCAATACGAATATCCCAAAGAGATACAAAACAAAACCAAAAAAAGGAAAAGAACTCTTATATGGAAAAAATATTTGCACCATGTCCTTTACAGGTGGCAAAAATTGAAAACTGAGGAGATGCCCATCTATTGGGGAATGGTTAAGTCATGGTATATGATCATGATGGAATATTATTGTACTATAATGAGAAATGATGAGCAGGATGCTATCTGAATAACCTGCAAAGACTTAGCTGAACCAATGCAAAGTGAACTGAGCAGAACCAAAATAACAGTGTACACAGTAACAGCAATATTGTACAATGATCAGTTGTGAATGGCTTAGTTATCCTTAGCAATATAATGATCCAAGACAGTTCCAAAGGACTTATGATGAAAAAGCTATCTATCTCCAGAGAAAGAACTGATTGAGTCTAAATGCAAATTTTGACACATGCTTTTTTATTTTATTTTTGGTCAGCCTTTTTTGGTCTGTTTTCTTTTAGAACATTACTAATATGGAAATGTGTTGTATGACTACTTATGTATAACCTATAGAAAATCACTTGCCTTCTCAATGAGGCGGGAGAGGAAGCATGGAGGGAGGGAATTTGGAATTCAAATTTTTTTAAAGTGTTAAAATAGTTTTTATATGTAATTGGGTAATTTTTTTTGAAAATTTTGTTTTTTTATTCCCTAGCATAATTTCTGATATACAACAGATGCTTAATAGATGTTTACTTGATTTTCATGATCCATAATGAATCTCTCTTTAGTTCCGTTATGAAGAGCAATATGAGTGTGTGTATGTATATGTGCATGTATGCATGTATATGCATACACATATATACACATATTTGGATGTATATATGTATGTGTATATGTGCATATATATGCACATACATACATGGATGTTTAGAAACTTCCTAAGTAGGACTTTACAAGCCTTGGAATATGATGACACTAATTGCTTTTTATAGAAGGAATATCCACCATAGGCTTATTAATGTAGTACTCAATCCTTTTGAGCTAATATATGTGAATATGTACTTCCTAGTTTATTGGTTTAAAATTATCCATTAGACTACTTCAAGGATTTGAATTAAGTGCTCCTAAGCACCATTAGAAGGATCCTTATAATGCTATAACTTACCAAAGTATAGAGATTTCCCAGAAATCACCTAGATTTTAATCAAGAGTAAATATTTATTCATTTAGGAGAGCATGAAAAGTAAGGGAAGCACAAAAGTAACCTGTTTTCACTCTAGAATTTCTATCTAAAGACTTAACATATTAACCTTACAGTTGTTTTATGATTATTGTCTAAGATTTATTTCTCCAGTTAAAGTCAAACTTTGATTTGATTGTTCACATTTTTAAAAATTATCATTCTTATTTGAGATGTCAGTTTGCTCACTGTGGCTTCCTTCTACAAATTAGGAGGAAAAATTGAATTGAAATCACTGTCTATAATCTTGATGCTAGGTGAAAAAATTTAACTGGAATAGAAAAGCAAAGAAAGAATAAATAAACAGATTTGGAACAAGGTCTCATCTCAATTTCTATTCCAGATGAGTTTGTGGTTGAACTTATGGTTATCAGGATATAACAAGGGTTTGATCAGGAGAGCCACTGATCATTCTGATGAGATTTTTTTCCCTAACTGTGGCAATCAACTTGATGAAATTATAGGGTGAAAATCTCAGTGCAGGCATGTGAAGGATACTTTCCATGGAGATAGATTTGTACACTGACATTTTACTGAGGCTTAGAAGAATGTATTCCTATAGGAGGCAGTTCGCCCATATTTTCTTTTTCCATGATTCTTTTCCCTTGGACTTAGCAATTAGAATGCACTAATGTAGAGGGGTAAGAACTGATGGATGAAGGAGTTCTTATAACCTAGAAGAAAATGGTGATTTGCAGAAGTACATATCAAATATACTGCATTGGTCTAGGTTAGTCTGACCGAAAAGTTCCTGGACCTACATTCTGGGGTTTCCTTTTTCTGATTTTCTATTTCCTGGTTTAAGCACAGGTCAGATACTAGACTTCTCAAAATCAAGAAATTCCAAGAATTCTGGAATTTCGTGAGGTCTAGAGCTGGTATCAGCCCCCTTAGAGGTATCTAATGAAATGCCTCTTGCACAAGAAATATAATCCTTGCCAGTCATGTAGCTGAAGTCCTAAATCCATGATAAAGAAAGTTCGGGTTCCCTTATGTTTTAGATCCACTTAAAATGTTTATGTTTTGTGTCCTCACACCCAGGTCTTATTTTGGGTCATCCAAGCTTGTTTAGGGTTTTTCTTGTATTTTGGCTTCACCCAAATTTTGTTGAATATTTGAATTTATTGATTTCTATCTCAGACAATCTTGATCACAAATTGCCCTCTAGGCAAAATTGTTTAATTGTGTGCCAGTATTTCATGTGCAGGTGGTTGTTGTTGTTCAGTCATTTGGTCATTCAGTCATGTCTGACTCCTAGTGACCCTGTTTTGGAATTTCTTGGCAAGCCTCTCTGCCACAACAAAGTAGTAATCCAGTGATCATGTGCAGGTACCTATGTCTAAATCCTATATAATGTAGACCTTCCAAAATCTGAATGAGACGGATCCACACACTTTCCAACTACTCTTCTACCAAATGACCAAATTTTAAAAAAGAACTTTTTCAGATGTTGGGGTCTGTTCTTATGAACAACAGACAGTGCAAGAATACTTTGCTTAAAAGGAAAATGAGTTTGAACAGCTTATCTGCCACTTATACTAACATCTATCTGCGTGACCTTGAGTAAACTATTTAATTTATTTGATCATCAACTTCCTCATCTATAAAAGGAGAATGTCATCCTAAACAATCTTGAAAGTCCCTTTCAGCTCTAAATTTATGGTTCCATAATCTGTGATGGGGACATATGGCAAAGGAATTAAAAGGCCTAAGACCCAAGCTTGTTTCTTAGAAGGAACATAGGGGTAGGGAAAAAAGAGGAGATAGAGGGAGGGATGGAATAGAATAAGCATTTATTAAGTACCTACTATGTGCTGGGCATTATGCTAAGAGTTCTTTGAATTATTGATCCTCACAACAATCATGATTTAGATGTTATTATGATCCCCATTTTACAGTTAAGAAAACTGAAACATATAGAGCTTAAGTGACTTGTCCCAGTGTCTGAAAATGGATTTGACCTCAGATCTTCCTGACTTCAATGCTAGCACTCTATCCATATGCCATGGTGATTACCTCTGCTGTTTCTGTAGCCCTCTTGCCTTGCTATGTGTCAGGAGTGAAGTAGTAGCCTTCTCCCTTAGACATGAATGCTGTCAATAAGCCCTGTCATTGTTGAATATGACTGTTTTAAAAATCCAGACAATAGTGGCTATATAGCCTGTGAAAAAAAGGCTTTTCCCAACCATGGGATAGGTCAACATGTGATATCCAATAATACTCTCCTGGATATAGATCTCTAGTATCTTTCACATGAAGGACACTACGTTAGCAAACTAATAGTGTCTGCACATGTGTCAATCCCCTATTATACACCTAGGAAGGTCTGAGAATAGGAAATATTTGTTCAGAAATAGCTCAAAGTGGCTTTACCTTCTCAAGAAAGTCTAACAAGCAAGGGAAATTGGCTATTTGAATGCCTTCTGTTTATTTGTTCATGGGTGAATGAGAGCACTTTGCATCTTTTATCTTTGCTGCTGTGGGTCAAATAAAGGCTTTTCAAGCCTAATACTCATATTGGCCTACATGAGAATTAGGGAACCTATTGCCCACTTTAGGGAAAGCCTAGCCATAAACCATAATTCTGCTTTATTTTCGAGATTATGGATTAACTCAGGGGAAGAGGAGAATGAGGCAAAAGATAACTGACCTATTGGAGGGTCAGTCCTCCTCGTAGGTTCAGATCTAAGTATGAGTGATCCCATAAATCTTGGGGTACTGGTAGAGAACAAAATCCTGCAGCAGTGATGATCAGGATTAATGTGATTATCCTTTAATTAAATATTCTTGATTCCAAATGTATAAAATATAGTAAAAAAATTGTTGTCTTTATCTTCATGCTCTCTAAAAAGATCTGACTCACCCCAAAGGTCTAAATCTGCACCCACTACAGTGCTTTATATCAATACGAATTAATTTTAAAATACATGGTCAATGGGATTTAATCTGAGGAGGTGAACAAAAAATGCTAGAGATTCAGGTCCATCTCCTCTTTCTTTGTGATGATACCCTTTGACAAATAGTTCCTGGGCACCAGCCAGTCTGAGATCACATGAATGAGTATATAGGTCATTCATGATGTGGTCGATCACGTTAAAATCTTTCCCATGGATCATTCCTTTGAGGGAAGCCCCTAATGGACTTGGCCCATTAAAGAAGGGTCTCAAATACATGTCAAGAAAGGTCTCTGAAATTCACGTGGTACAAATGAGAAAAAAGAGCATAATGTGGGTTTCTATAATGTGACATAACTTGTGGGCCCCAGACAATTTTATTACATTAATTAACTCTCAACCATAGTCTCCCAAAGGGAAGGAAAAAACAAAAAACTTCCTATTACTTAATCCATCTGCTACACAAACTGAGTTCTCAGCAGTGGAGCCTGTTGTATCTTTCAGAACCTTTCCCTTGAGTTCGGTGATTCACAGTTGGAGCACATTCTTACTGCTAAGCTTTTCTTCTGTCCCTTCCTCTTAAAAAACAAAACAAACAAACAAACAAAAAAAAACCCAGATGTTCCCTTTCATTTTTATTTGTTTGTTCCTTTTGCTCTTCTATAGAGATAGTTTCAAATGATAGGCTTCCATATGATATTGAATGCTAGCAAAAAGCATTGAGACTTTCTATTCATTATTCAGTTCCACATTCATCATCTTCTTCACATTTAGGTATTCAATGTATAGAGAACAGAGTGCCATGTACTATGGACAGTTATAAAGAGATAACCAACTACCACAAGGAAGTCACAATGTGGTTAAAAAAGACAACAAATAGAGATGAAATGGCACAAAAACATAAATGAAATATCATCACTACACAAAACAAATTTGTCATCCTTTCTCTAGAAATAAGATGCATCAATTGAGATATTTTTTACCCCACCTCAAATGAAAAAATATTTATAAAGTGCTTAGCATGGTGCTTAATAAATGTTCATTTTTAAAACCTACTTCACTTAACCAATTCAATAAATATTTATTAAGTGCTTATTATGTACAAAGCAATATACTTGGGGAGAGGGAGCAGGGCATAAGAACTTACATTCAGGTTGGGGAGGGGGAGAAAAAGGAGGTTACAATATTCAAGTAAATATAAAGTATACGCAAAATTATGCAAGATAATTTCAAGAGGGTTGCAGTGCTAAAAACAAGGACAAAAGGAATCAGAAAGGGCCTCATATAAATGTCACCTGAACTAGGCTAGGAACAAAAATGAAGATTCTGCCTTCAACTAAATTGTTTTGCAAGAATCAATGAAAATCAGTAATACCAAGACCTTACCAAAGGGAAAAGTCATTGGAACATAAATTCTGCAGTGAGGTTTCTATCTGATGTTACCTTTCACTAATTTTATTCAAGGCCATTATCATCTTGTTCATTATTAATAAAAGTCCTGAATGTTGATCAGTGAAAAAAATGATTTAAAGAAAAAGTCTCTAATAAGTGGCACTATAGCCTAACAACCTATATCTAATTTCTTCATCTTTTCTCATGACACTCTTTTTCTTTTAGGCAGCTTTGTGGAACAGTGCATAGAGCATCCAGTCTGGGGTCAGAAAGACCTAAGCTCAAATCTAGCCTCAGATATGTACTAGTTGTGTTACCCTGGGAATGTTACTCAACCTTAGTTTCATCATCAGTAAAATGGGGATAATAATAGCATCTACTTCTCAGAGTTGTTGTGAGGATCAAAAGAGATAATAATTGTAAAGTGTTCATCACTATTTACCTGGCAAATGGTAAGTGCTATATAAATGTTAGCCATTACTATTATTTTTTAATTACATGTCTTCCCTAAAGAGAGACTATTATTTAATCCAAACATAGTTCTTTTTCTATTATTTATGTTCCCTTCCCCCACACACACATAACCTTTTAATCTAATTTTTTCCTGGAATAAATTGGGGGAAAGGGAAGCTAGATGAATCATTGCTTGTACACACACACACACACACACACACACACACACACACACACACTTGTTTCATCTGATAGTAATCAGTACAAATTGGAATAGATTCCCATGCAAAGATTCAATCACAAGAAAATTTGACCTTCATCCACAAGCTATTCCATAATAGATGGACTTTGCTTCATCAGGAGAAAGGGGAACCTTCCAAAGCAAAGGATACTTTTCCTCCACCTGATAAAGATTGACAGTTCTCCCTGGATGAAATGCTAACTCTGGGATTAATGGAACAGTTGCCAAGGATGGTCAACTATGATTCTCTGCAGATGGCTGCACAGGATGGCAATTCATAAAACATCATTTCTCTGCTAAGCCACACAGCATCTCTGGTGCCACAAACATATTGTTTATCTCCTCAAAAGAAGCAGGTTCTAAAGGTAAGAACTGAATAAGTGTCATTCCTGAGGACAAGGGACAGACGGGCACATTGGCATTGGGTTGCCTTTGTCTGATGAAAAAAGTGCGCTCAATCCAGAGCGAAGTGGTTGCCAATGATATGAATACTCGGCTAGGGGAGATTGGTTATCCTGCGTGTGTAGCCAGCTTAGCAGTCTTACCAAGGCCCTGCCCCCTACCCTGTCACTCTACTACAGTTTGGACTTAGCCTTTCTCAGGGAACTTCTTCCTTTTTTTGAGGATTCAATATTGGTGTTTCTCAGTGTATTTTCCAGATTTCACTCCCACCAATTCAACCAGGTACTAATGACTTCATTTTCAAGCTATGGATGGTTCTATCACAAGTAAGAGAGAGATGTGTTTGAATTTTAAGAAGGAACTTCATATACTTAATAAAGCTTAGCAAAAGCTACCCTAATGTCTCTTACCTCTTTCATACATCTTCTGTCTGCTCAGTTGCCAATTCTATCGTCAGGACATCTCTCAAAACCTTCCCTTTCTCTCCACTTATAAAACCTAACATATGCCTTATGCCCTCTTTCAGGAACTCCTGAAATAGTCTCCTAAATGTTCTCCTGCTTCCAATCTTTCTTTTCTCTAATCCAGTGGTTTCACGCTCAAATAGAAACAAAGGCCACTAATCTACATCTAAGGATGCCTGTGGACTACATATTGACTTAGTTTTAAAATACAATATTATCTATGTTTCGTTGTATTTTTATTTATTTTAAAAATATTTTTGTATATTTATTTTTCTAAATATTTGCCAATTATATTTTAATCTGATTTGGACAACACTCAGGAGCGTTAAGTACTATATTCAGCCTTAGCTCTAATCAACACAAATTGATATTTCTAAAGAAAGATCTGTCTATTTCATGACCCTGCTCAACAATTCTTCAGTGGTTCCCTATTGCCTCTAGGATAAAATAAATAATCCTTAGCCTACCCTTCTTAAAAGCCTTTACAATATGATTGCTACCTATCTTCCCAGGCTTCAAATCATTACCCCTCAATGAACTCTCCATTCCAATCAAATTGACCTGTAAGCTATTCACTATAAAACACACTGAAGTTTCCATTCCCATAATTTTGTACAGATGGTCCACCATCTCTGGAATGTAATGCTTCCTCATTTCCATCTCATATAATCCCTAGTTTGTTTCAAAGTAAAAATCAGAGGGCACCTCTTACATGACTGCTTCCTGTTCCTCTCAGTTGTTACTTATTAGGTCCCAAGCCAAGCCCTGCTTGGTCATTGTTTAGACTCTGGTTGGCTTAGAGTGAATGTAAACAGCAATTGTTTCTGTTTGGGCCAGAAACCCTAAGGGTCTTCCCCTCCCAGATTGATTTATTTTTTAATTAGGTAAAAGAGACCACTCTTGCCCTCATTTCTTACCTACCCTAAATCACTGAATGGGCATTGCTTCAATCAAACTGAGACCTGGGAAAGACCTTAGCTTAAAAAAACCAAAAACCCAAGGTCTCCTGCTTCATTTAAGACCATCTCCAAGTATCCTCATCTATATTTTGTCACTGGATACAGATGGCTCTGGAGGAGAAAATGTAAGTCATGGCATTGTATTTCTAATGTCAGGGTCCTCTTTGAGAAGCAAGGACAAACAATAATAGTTCTCTCTCACCCTTGATGTTATTTTGTATAACTTTGTATACATTTATACTCTTTTCAAGAGTATAAATGGGTAGCATGGACTTTGTTACTCTCTATCTATGGCAATTCTGTGGATAAATGTGCAGGTGTCTTTTGCAAAAGTAAACCAACATACCTCAAGTGCTCTGAGGTATAGACATGCCAACTCTCCATTCTTCAGTCTACTATTTTACCCAATAATTTATTAATTCTCTTATAATGGTTTCAAAAATAATCTAAGAGTATGTTCTGACTAATTTTCAAAACCATAAACCCTCTCTTGTTAAAAATAATTTCTGAGCTCTAACCCTGGTTCATAAATCCAGAAGAAAATTATTTTCCCATAAGTTCTTATCTCATAGGCTTAGACATACATCGCTGTTATGCACTAGACCTACCATCAGCACTAGTCATATATGTGTGTGGATGGATGTGTGTGTGCATGTATATATGTGTATGTATATAAATATATATGTGTGTGTGAGAGTATGTGTGTGTGTGCGCATATGTGTGTGTCATTGAAAAATAATTTTTCATTTAATGCTTCCAGTTTCCCTCCTCTCACTAAGTTCTCAACTCTCAATATTTGGCTTCTTTTTTAATATAATATTTTATTTTTCCCCAATTACATGCTGAAACATTTTAAACATTTTTGAAGTTTTGAGTCCCAAGTTCTATCCTTCCTTTCCTCTCCTCCCCCTTCCCTGAGATAGTAAGCAATTTAATATACATGTTCAATCGTGTAAAACATTTCCATATTAGTCACTTTGTATGAGAAGACTTGTATAAAAAAAAAGAGAAAAAATAGCATGATTCAGTCTGCATTCAGACAGTATCAGTTGTTTCTCTGAAGTCAGATAAGCATGCCTCATTGTAAGTTCTTGGGGATTGTCTTGGATCATTGTATTGCTGACACTAGCTAAGTTATTCACAATTAATCATACAATATTACTGTTGCTGTGTAAAACATTTTCCTGATTCTGCTCAATTCACTTTGCATCAGTTCATGTAAGTCTTTCCAGGTTTTTCTGAAATCATCCTCGTCATTTCTTAAAGCACAATCATATTCCATCACAATCACATAACACAAGTTGTTTTACCATTGCCCAATTGATGGGCATTCTCTTTATTTCCAATTCTTGGCCACTATGAAAAGAGCTGCTATGAAAATTTTTGTACAGATAAGTCCTTTTCCCTTTTTCATGTCTTTGGCTTCTGATCATAGTATTTAACTAAAATTACCCTATCCAAAGTTACCAATAATGTCTTAATTATTGAATGTAATGTCTTTTCTCAACCCTCATCCTTCTTGACTTCCCTGTAAGGATTTGACAGTTTTGACCACCTTTGTCTGCTTCTTCTATATCCGCTTTCATATCTGACTTTTTCAGGATAGTGCTCTCACTTGATTCTCCTCCGAGATGTATGAGCACTTTTTGTCAGACTCATTTTTTTCAGAACTTCATCTATGCCACTCCCACTAATTATGGGGAAACCCAGAACAGTATCCTGGGTACTGTTATGGGAATGAGAATCTGAAGATCTTCCCTGCCCCTAGGCCCTTTGATAGGCTTAGGTGACTCTGAGAACCTTCCTTGATTTGAGAATGTGCTCTGCCGCCTAATGGGCTGAATGTGGTCACCTAGAGCCTGTGGTGGCAGGCTTGTTCTTCAGAAACACCCACAATTTGGTTCTTTGTGATTGGGCAGTGGGTCACAAGGGTTGTGATGGACTCTGACCCAGGAAAAGGCTATATATACCCTGATGTGAGATTTTGCCGTCGGGCTCACTTTGAGAAGAGTTGTGTGATTTGGCCAGATGAGACTCTGGGCAGCTGTTAATCCCGCCCCCCCCACACACACACACTTTGAAAACCCAGATGTTGGTGCTTCCCTATCTGAAAACTTACTAGGTATGGATGTAATGATCAGACAGTGGGAAGCCCTGTCTGCTGATCTGTTTCTCTGCCAGCTTATAAGTTCTGCTTGTATTCCCTGAAGTTCAGGGTGCTGACTTTTCCCCCCAAACTAGGTAAATAATACATGCTTGATTGATTTAAGTAAGAGTGCTAACCCATTTAGAGTTGCTTTCCGTTGGAGAAGCAGATCTAAGAACCTGTGTTAGCTGACACCCTGGGTATATTAGGGTGCTTGTTGCTACAGGTACTCTCCTCTTTTCTTTCTATATTTTGTCACTTGGTGATCTCATCAGTTTCCATGGTATTATAATCCCTGTGCATGTAACTCTTAAATCCATATATCTAGTCTTTTCTCCTAACTTCCTGCTCCACATCACCAACTGTATATTGGACAGTTCAATTTTATTTCTAAAACTACTTCAAACTAAACATATCCAAAATAGAATTCTTATCTTTATCCCAAAACACATTTCTCTCTCTCTGTCTCTCTGTCTCTCTGTCTCCGTGTGTGTGTGTGTGTGTGTGTGTCTCTCTCTCTCTCTTTCTCTGTCTCTCTGTCTCTCTCTGTCTCTCTCTCTCTCTCTCTCTCTCTCTCTCTCTCTCTCTCTCTCTTTTCCTTTTGAGGTCACTATGATCTTTGGCATACAGTCTCTAGGGATTGGAATCTCAGTATCATCCTTAATTCCTTCATCTATCTCATCAAAAATATCCAATGGTTGCCAAGTTGTGTAACTTTCTGTTATGTTGTCATAATATCTCTAAATGTATATCCACTTCTCACTTAGCCACTACCTTAATTGAAACCCTCATCACCTCTTTCCTAGACTGTTGGTATAGCTTTCTAATTGGTTTCCCAGCTTCAAGTCTCTTGTTCAACCTATTGTCTACTTAGCAATCAAAATGATTTTCCTCAAGTGCAGATCTGACCATGTCTGCTCCCACCCCCAACACAGACACACTCAGTAAACTCCCTATTGCCTCTAGGATCAAACATAAACGTTATTTGGCATTTAAAACTCTGCACAACCTGATCCCTTCCTATTTTTCCAGTCCTCTTACATAGTATTCCATTACAAATACTGTATGGTCTAACCATGCCCACCTAATTAATGTCCATCACATGTCTTTCCCCATGCCTCTACACTAATTGTCCCCTTCACCTTTCTCTCCTAGATACATATAGGACTAGTGGGGACAGGAGGATCTAGTTAGTAACACTTATGTTTGTTTAAGCCTTTGAGTTCTAGGTTTGAGATTAAGAGATAAAATAAGATTTATGGGAAAATAAATTTTCCTGGTTTTCAAAACCAGAGAGGGAATCTAGAGATAATTTTTAACTAGGGAGAATTATATTTTTATTAATCAGAGCATACCCCTTGATTATTTTTTTGTCGGTTTGGTTTTTTTTTTACCAGTTTTAATTTTGAGAACATCTTTATTGATATCTTTTTACACAAGATTCATTCCTGAATGTACTCTTTCCTTCCATAACCAAGGAGCCATTCCTTAAAACAAAACAAACAAACAAAAATAATGGGAGAAAAAATAAATTCAGCAAAATTAACTATCATCAACTGAGTCTGGTGATATATTCAATGTCTCAAAGCAATGATTCGCCATCATTTTTTCATGTTCATATTCTATTTTAATAGTATTTGAATATATTTGAAACATTTAATTTTAAAACTTCGAATTCCAGATCCATTCCCATCCTCTCTTGTCACCCATTACTGCTGGGAAGATAAGCAATTCAGTATATGTTGTACATGTATAGCTATGCAAAATATTACCATAGTAGATATATTGTAAAAGACTGACGATATTTCCCTCCTGCCCATCCCGCCCCCCCCCAACCTGGTCCATTCCCTATGGTGATCCTGCACATCTTCAAAAATGGGTGCCTCCAACCTCCCCTCCCCCCAGCATGCTCTCCCCTCCATCAGGCTGCTTCTCATCCCCATCCCCCCTGCTCTTGTGCAAGGTAAGGTATCCCATTTAGTAGGTATGTCATTCTCTGCCTGAGCCAAATTGAATGAGAATATGGATTTGCCTTTTTGCCTTCCTGTTCTTCCCCTCCCCTGCAACCACTTCCTCTTGACTCTTCTACATGAGATAGTTCACCTCTTTAAGTCTCTCCCAATCTCCTCTCACCACATTCCTCTCTCACCCCTAAACTTCACCCCTTAAATATCATCCCTATCCACCAAATTAGGCCTATGCACTCTATCCATGTATACCTGTAAACATATATACACATTTACATATGTATTCATATGCCCATATACCCTTCTTCAACTATTTTCATACTGAGAAAGATTTCATCAGTTACAGTTATTGTTTTTCCATGTAGGAATGTAAATAGTTCAACTTTGACAAGTTCATTATGATTTCTTTTCCCTGTTTACATTCTGAAGCATCTCTTGCTTTTTCTGTCTGAATGTCAAATTTTCTATTCAACTCTGGCTTTTTCATCAAGAAAGTCTTCTATTCCACTGAATAACCATATTTTCCCCTGAAACAATATACTCAGTTTTGCTGGGTAGGTGATTCTTGTTTTTAATCCTAGCTCCTTTGCCCTCCAAAATACCATATTCCTTGCCCTTCGATCCCGCAGTGTAGAAGCTGCCAGGTCCTGTGCTATTCTGATGGTGTTTCCACAATATTGAAATTGTTTCTTCCTGGCTGCTTGGAGTATTTTCTCCTTGATCTGGGAATTCTGGAACCTGGCTATAATATTCCTACGAGTTTTCATTTTGGGATCTTTTTTTTAGGAGGTGATCTGTGGATTCTTTCAACCTCTATTTTGCCCTCTGGTTCTAAAACACCAGGGCAGTTTTCCTTGAGAATTTCTTGAAGGATGATCTCTAGGTTCTTTCTTTGATCATGGCTTTCAGGTAGTCCAATAATTTTTAAATTATCACTCCTGGATCTATTTTCCAGGTCAGTGCTTTTTGCCATGAGATATTTCACCTTGCCTTCTATTCTTTCATTTGTTTGGATCTGTTTAATAGTATCTTGATTTCTCATAATGTCACTAGTTTCCATTTGCTCCAGTCCAATTCTGAAGGAATGATTCTGCTCAGTGAGCTTTTGAGATTCTTTTTCCATCTGGCAAATTCGGCTTTTTGAGGCATTCTTCTCCTCATTGACTTTTTGAGCCTCTTTTGCCATTTGAGTTAGTCAGTTTTTTAAGGTGTTATCTTCCTCAGTCAGGCTGTTGACTCTCATTTCATACTTTTCCTGCATCCTTCTCATTTTTCTTCCCAATTTTTCCTCCACTTCTCTTATTTGCTTTTTAAAATCCTTCTTAAGGTCCTCTATGGCCTGTAACCTGCTCATATTTTCATTTGGGGCTTTTGGTGCAGGATTTCTGATCTCACAGTCCTCCTCCTATCCATGCTTTGATCCCCTTTGCCTCCAAAATAGGAGTCTAATGTTGAATTTTTCTGTTTATTTTGTTTCCTTTGCCTAGGCATGTTGCCACTTAATTACATGACTTTTGGGCTTATTGCCACAGTAGGTCTCTGCCACCAGCCAGTTGAGCTTCCCTCCCAAACATTGGGGTCTTCTCAACTGCCGGAGGTTTCCTGCCCCCTTGAAGCCCCCACACACTCTGGCAAGCTGGTCACATACCCCAAGACCTCCACCCCAGACCACAATCCAGACTGAAGAAGGTTAAAGCAAGAGCAATTACCCCCCAGACTGATCACCAGATCCCCCTACAGTCATCAGGACAGGAGCTGAAGCTGCAAGTAAAGCTACAAAATGGTGGCTGTGACGTGGCTCTTCAGCAGCTTCTCACCACCAGGGGAAGAAGCTGATGCTTTCCCAAATATTGGTCCCAAAGTCCATAGGGCACTAACCTCTGACTTTGTCCTAGGCATCTGTTTGTTGGTAATTCTGGAAACACCACAGCTGCTGGTATTCTAGAGTCTCTCCAGACCCCTGCTGGTCCTGCCACCCTGGGGCTAAAACTTCCCACTCATGTGGTCCTGGGCTCGGCTGCCAGAGTGCTCTTCTGACTGCTCCCTGCTGGGCTGCCAGGCTGTCCTCCACAGGGGGTTAGCTTCTCTGTGTTGTTCTGTGGGTTCTGGAGCTCCAGAGGTTGTTCAGAGTCCCCTTTTACATAATTTTGAAGTGGTATGGGTGAGAGCGCCTTGGAAGTGCTGTTTCTACTCTGCCATCTTGGCTCCACTCCCCTTAATTGTTTTTGAAACCAATATGAGAGAAAGAGTAAGTCCTCCTTTCTTCTGCCTTTCAGAATCTTTGGCTTCTTTCTAGATTTAGTTTAAGAGTCACATTCTGCAAGATGCCAAGGTTATTTTGTATTTATTTTGTGTGTACCTTATATATACTTAATTGTGTAGAGGTTATCTCCTCTATTAAATTGTGAGCTCTTTGGGGGGGAGGGATATTTTGTTCTTTTTCTTTGTAACCTCAGAGCTTAGCATAGCAACTGGCATACAGTAAATGCTTAATAAATGCTTGCTTATTGATTGGCTATGTAATTTGTTAACAGTAGCAGAAAATAGACATATATAATCATCTGTGAGAAAGATAACAACCACAGCCACCTCCAGCAAATTCTAACTGCTATCTCCTGCAGTTCTCTCAGTATAACAGTTTTGGTTCCCTCAGAAATCCTCCACAGAATATCTTCATAACACATTATGAATATAGCTAAGTTTTCTCAACACATCTCTTCACTTTCTTGGTGATGACAGTTAATTCTCACAGGCTCTTATAAACTCTTCCTTCATGGCAGTCACCTCTCTCTGTGAGTTTTAGTTGTTTAGCCATTTTTCAGTTATGTCTGACTCTTCATGACCTGTCTTGGGCTTTTTTGGCAAAGATACTGGATTGGCTTGCCATTTCCCTCTTTATTTCATTCTACAAATCAGGAAACTGAGGCAAATAGTGTTAAGTAACTTGCCCAAGGTCATACAACTAGCAAGTGTCTGAGGCTGGATTTGAGTTCAGGCTTTCCTGACTCTAGGCCCATGGCTCTATCCACTGAACTACCTAGATATCCCCCCTTCTCTCTTTATATCCCTCATAATCTCTCCAGTCCACAACTTTCTATTAATGACCTTTAACTATCATTCCACAAGAATCTATTACTTCTCTCTTAAAGAAACATTAGCAGTATTCAAATTCTTTGGGAAAGGATTATTGAAGTTATGATGGCATGTGTACATATTGTATCCTTTCCAGAAAAAGGGTACACTATTTGAGGATGGGGATTTTTTGGTTTGGTCTTTATATCCACAGCTCTTAGCACACTGTCTTGTACATAGTAGGAAGGTTAAAATGTTTGTTGAATTAAATTAGATGGAAATGAAATAAAAATTATTTAAGAGTCATTCTAGTTCAAAAGAAAGTTTTCTCACCTTTTTGTTTTTGAGGTTGAAATCTTTTAGGTTAAAAGCAATCTTTTCACTTTTAGATTTTCATGGAAATAGAAGGGAAATGATAATGTGACAGGTTGTCATTTTCTACTGAATTTCTAGAAGGACATTCAAACTCTAGGTCAGTATTCAATTTTTTTTTAAAAATGGCATGTTCTGGCAGGTTCCATGAGAATCTAGCCTGGGGCGGAGCCAAGATGGTGGAATAGAAACAGCTCGTCCATGCTGAGGAGACACACCACTGTGTAGTTTTCAGAGGCATTTCCGGCTCCCAGCCTACAAATCGTGGGGAGATCCAGCGATCAGTCTTGGGGGGTAATCGTTCTTGCTTTAACCTCCCTGGATCTGGATTGTGATCTAGGGTGGAAGTTGTGGGTGGGTTTATAGCTTGCCAGAAACGGAAGTTGCCCCCCACACGTTCGGGACGAAAATTCCTCTATCTGGCCTTAAAGCCATAGTGTGGCAACAAGCCCAAAAGTCAAGCAATTAAGTGGCAACATGCCAAAGCAAAGGAAACAGAAAAATGCAACCCTAGACTCCTATTTTGGGGCATAGAGCGGGAAAAGGACTGTGAGGTCAGAAGTCCTGCTCCAAAAGCCCCAGGGGAAACCATGAGCGGGTTGCAGGCCATAGAGGACCTAAAGAAGGACTTTAAAAATCAAATAAGAGAAGTGGAGGAAAAATTGGAAAGAGAAATGAGAAGGATGCAGGAAAAGTATGAAATGAGGGTCAACAGCCTGACTGAGGAAAACAACACCTTAAAAAATAGACTAGCTCAAATAGCAAAGGAGGCCCAAAAGGGCAATGAGGAGAAGAATGCCTTAAAAAGTCGAATTTGCCAGATGAAAAAAGAATCTCAAAAGTTCACTGAGGAGATTCATTCCTTCAGAGTTAGACTGGAGCAAATGGAAGCTAATGACTTTATGAGAAATCAAGATGCTGTTAAGCAGATCCAAACAAATGAAAGATTAGAAGGCAATGTGAAACATCCCATGGGAAAAACCACTGACCTGGAAAATAGATCCAGGAGAGACAATTTAAAAATTATTGGACTACCTGAAAGCCATGATCAAAGAAAGAACCTAGAAATCACCCTTCAAGAAATTCTCAAGGAAAATTGCCCTGATGTTTTAGATCCAGAGGGCAAAATAAGAGGTTGAAAGAATCCACCAATCACCTCCTGAAAAAAATCCCCAAAAGAAAACTCCCAGGAATATTATAGCCAGGTTCCAGAATCCCCAGATCAAGGAGAAAATACTACAAGCAGCCAGGAAGAAACAATTTCAATATTGTGGAAACACAATCAGAATAGCCCAAGACCTGGCAGCTTCTACACTGAGGGATCGAAGGGCATGGAATATGATATTCCACAGGGCAAAAGAACTGAGAATGAACCCAAGGGTCACCTACCCAGCTAAACTGAGTATTTTGTTTCAGGGAAAAATATGGGCATTCAGTGGAATAGAGGACTTTCAAGCATTCTTGAGGAAAAAACCAGAATTGAATAGAAAATTTGACATCCAGACACAAGAAGCAAGAGATGCCTGAGAAGGTAATCAGGGAAAAGAAATCAAAAGAACTTATCAAAGTTGAACTATTTACATTCCTATATGGAAAAGCAATAACTGTGACTGATGATATCTTTCTCACTATGAAAATAATGGAAGAAGGGTGTGTGGTCATATGAATACATAGGTGAATGTGTGTGTATATGGTTACAGTTATATATGGATAGAGGGCATAGGTTGATTTTGTTGGGAAGGGAGAGTACTCAAGGGATGGAATTATGAGGTGAGAGAGGAAAGTGGCAAGAGGAGATGGGGAGAGACATGGTAGGGTAAACTATCTCATGTAGGGAAGTGGGTGCAAAGGAGGGGGAGAATAAGGAAGGCTAAAAAGGCAAAACCACATTCACATTGAATTTGGTTCAGGGAGAAAATGACATACATACTAAATGGGATATCTCAACCTGCAGCAGGTTAGGGGGAAGGGGGATGAGAGGAGAGATGATGGATGGGAGGGCATCCTTGGGGTGAGGGGAGGTTGGAAGTACCCATTATAGAAGAGGGACAGGATCATGTAGGGAATGGACCAGGTGGGGGGTGGGATGAGTGAGAGGGAATTATAAGCAGCCTCGTACAATATATCTACTATGATAATGTTTTGCATAGCTAGACATGTACAACATATACTGAATTACTTATATCCCAAGAAGGAATGGGTGACAAGGGAGGAAGGAAATGGATCTGAAATTCAAGGTTGTAACATTAAATGTTTCAAATATATATATAAATACTATTATTAATATTCTTTTGCCTATAATTGGGAGATAAGATGTGCAGGCACTGGGACACAAAGATTCATCTTCCTCTAATGGAAAAGTCGATGGGTGTATGGGAGAAGGTATGGGAGAGAGCAGATTGGAGGAAGTGATATCTTGTGGGACTGCTATTCTGGGAGGTTGGGTAGGGGAATAATGGGGGGAAAATGATTGTAACTCAAAATCTGGCGAAAATGAATGATGTAAAACAGAAGTTAATAAAGTATTCGTTTAAAAAAAAAATATCTCCCCCACAACTCTCGGAGTGGCTCTCCCAGGTTCAAGGTATTTTGTGAGTCCACATTCTGTACAATCATAGCTCATGTGCTTCTACCAAAATATTTACCTTTGTCACCCAAAAGACATAATTACTTCAAAACAAATATTTTGTAAAATGACATCATGTAATGGCAAGCAAAATTGTTTCAGGTATTCAAGTGTTTTTGAGCCTCACCTGTGATTATATTAAGTCTTTTTTAGAAACAGAAGTTGTGAGGCTCACAGTGGGAAGAACTTGCCAAAGACTGGAATAGGAAGGGCTTATGAGAAAAGGTAGAACAGGAAGGAGGAGAGCAAATAAAAGCTCAAGCACTATCAGAGACAGAGCAGAACTGGGAGGAAGGATGCCTGTGGTACCAGCACTCTGTCTCTTCTGTCTGTGTTGATTCCACAGGCAGAAAGTGAACTGATGATAGAGTCAGAAATGTATGTGAATATTGTTGTAACTCTGCTAACCTTGACATGTGGAGCTGGACTGGAAGCTGGACCAGAAATTGGACCAGAAGTTGGACTAGGAGCTGGAAATAGCCTACCTGTGATTCCAGCTGACAGCTGGGTGAATTCAGACAAGAACTGGGAGCACTGAAGAGGAACTGATGGGGTCCTTCGAATCTATGTCTGTAATATCAGTTTGTAATATCAGTTTGTAACATCAGTTTGTAAAATCAATTTGTAAAACCAGTCTGTAAAATCACATTTCCCCCTCCCCAGCCTCAGGGCATTATCTCTTCCCCTTCCCCCTCCCAGCACTCTGCCCAGCAACAACATGAACTGTTTATTTCTGCTTGGAACAATACCAAGCTACACCTATGGATCCTTCACTAAACCATCTATAAACATTTTAGCTTAGGCAAATGATATCTCCCCTTAGTATAATGGCCAGCTGCATCTATGAATCCTTCAATGCACTATCTATAGGTTAACTCCTTAGCCAATTATATCCATACTAAGTCTCCATTAGCCTTGGTTCCCAACATCCATCTCGTCAAACATGACATTGATGGGTGGCGGACTAGGCACTTCTCAGTCAGCCCTGACCACCAAATGACTTAGTGACATTTCAAGCCTAAAACCACACCTCCAGGTATTCCCCCCTTGGGGTATTTCCCAGTGAATTATGGGTAATACACCTTCATAGTTGATATTAAAAGTGCATGTTCCTTTAAGCACTGACCACTCCTTAACTCCTCCCTAATCCCACCCTTACTTACCTAGTTAGCATAATTGACACCTGATTTACTGTCTTGTTTCTTAAAAACTATATATGATTTCTGTAAGTTTGCAGGTTCCCTAAAAACCCTTGCTGCTGTAAAGTGTAACAATAAACTTTTACAATCCTGACTTCAAAGTTTGCTGGGGCCTTGTGAATTCATTCCAGACTGCAAATTCAGGAACTCTGATCACTGATCATATAACCTATTGCCATCCCCCCCATCAGAACCATGGAGTTTGGGAGTCAGCTTCCAGTGAAGATGAAAGGACCTCTACTTGGATACTTAGTGCTGACCAACAAGATTAAGACTGTGACCTAGGGTTGGGAGACCTTTGTACTTTGTACTTTGTACATCTTAAGGATGATTGCTTTGTAAGGATGATTTGAGTTAGGGACTTACTGAATGATATCTTTTGTTTAAGAATATGTGGCCACTTTAGTAATAAATTGTTACATTATATCATTGTGAGTGTTGTGATTTGGTTTCTGTGAATGTTTTGCTGTTGAATAGAGTCCACTATACTATGTGATCAGCATAGTCCTCAGGAGAGCTGCTTGTGCTTGGCTTTACACATCATAAGGAAGGCAGCAATAAAGCATTTTCTGCAAAAACTTAAGGTATACTCTTTGATAAATACATGTGACCTCTGTGAAAAGAGCAACAACATGTAGCAAAAAGTATATATGCAACAAGAACATGTGCCCAGGGCACATATTAGACAACTTGCCACCAATGCAGGGAACTATTTGATGTCTTCAAGTGAAAACATGCTGTTCCCCCGGGGCCTATTCTCCACTGGTCTTCTGGTATCCACTGGACTGGGCTCATGGTCTCCACAGGATGCTTTAGTCCCTGCCAAACTCTCCTCCCACAGATTATGCTCTGTTGAATATATAGCTTCATCATATTCTATTCAGCTGGACTTGTGGTTTATGCCAGAAACTTCCATGCTATATACTATCTCTAGCTGCTCGTATGGCTAAAATCCTTGGGAACATCTTCAAGGGAAAAGCGTATCCTCTCATGTCCTTTCAGTTCATTTTCCATAGCCATCTCCCAGCTCTTTTAGTAAGGCAGAAACTCTTGCCTGAGACTAGCAAAAAGATTCCCATTGGTGCTTTCTGTCTTGTTTCCTCTGCATCATGGCTACTGAAACCTCTAATCCCTTGCTCTTAGGCCCAGGAGCCAAGATCTTTAGGATGAAAAGCAGGGCCCTCCCAAGTGGCTAATGTCTTCAGTCTTAGTAATTTCTTTAGTTTCCTTGGTTCTAGAGCAAAGGCCCCTGTTAGATACCTAACCCTAGCTTATAGTGAACATTATATAACTATCCCAGTTTGAACTTCTTAAGGCTAGACTTCAAGCCATATAATGGTTATTTGCGTAATGATTACCAAAAAACCAGGAAGGTTCCCCAGTTTTTGAACTTTAAATCTCTTCTTTTCTCCAGTGCAGATGAGTGAGGGTAAAAGTACAAAGACAAACTATGCCCAAGGAGTAAGGCCATTGTTTCTTCTACCAGCCTGATTTCATTCCTTTCCTTTCATATGCAGATACAATCAGCCCAAAACCTGAGAAGGGCTTTGAAGGATACCTTTTACATCAAAACCCTTAAGAATAATCACAAAAATATCAGACTCATTGATTAAGAATCAGAATTGATATTTACCTAAAAGACATTTCTCAATGTCTAATTTCTTAATTAGCTCAAGGAAAAAAAGGAGGAAAGGAAAAGGGAGAAGGAGAAAGAGAAGGGGATGGAGATGTTAGTTTTAAGGATTGGAAATAAAAGTCTATAGTATTTGCAAACTATATTCACTCCTTTGTAGCTGTTAGTGGATATGTGGGACAGGGAGCAGTAAGGGCAAGGAGAAGTCTGTTTGGCTAAGGTCTTGCTCAAAGCAGGTACAGGACATCAGGAGAATCTAAAAAAGAGAGAGGTTCAGTACTGTTTATCCACTAAGAGGGAAGTAGAACAGAGGAGGAGCAGAGCTGTCACATTCCTGCTCTCTTAGTAACAGTCTCCTTCTCTTGAAGGAGAAAAGGAAGCAAGAACTCAGTCCAAAATCTAGCAGCCCTGCCTATAAGCTAGCAGACAAACTCAATCTTGTGATTGTCTCAGCTCCACTATGTATATCTTCATTGAAAGCTTTAGCAGGAAGGAACTCTGACCCCCATTAAGGGAAAAGAGATCCATTTTCTTCTTTGTGCTGCATATTATTGAACAAAGAGGTACTACCCTATCTGGGTAGTACCTAGCTTCTTTCTAAATCTGTGTTCTATTTGGCGATTGAGGCAAGAAAGGAATGGGTTTCAATATTATTCCCTCCCCCTTCGAACAGTCAGAAAGTACTATTAATGATGACATTTCAAGGGAGGATAGGGACCCAAGGCTACCCTGTAAGATTCTCCCTTTGGATTGCTAGTGTACATAATCATGCCCACCATATCACTAAATATAGGAGGAGCTGAGAATAAGGTATTAGTGATTAATTATGATGTTACCAAAGAAATTAGGGCACTGGGTGCACCTTGTAACGTTGTTTCCCTGAACAAATAATTGTGGGACCTGGGGATGATCCAGGGCCTTTATTAGAAGGAATTTTCAGAGACTTAGAGCTGAAAAGGAGCTTAGAAATTACCCTGCTCAAACACCTCATTTTTGTGGATGAGAATATTGAGTCCCACAGAGCTAAAGGAAAGCTTATTATTAGGAAGGCAGTGACTAGTAGAGTTGAAATTCAAGCCCAGTGTTTGCTTTCCAAACCATAGCTTTTTCAAGTATAACAAGATGTCTCCTTCAATTTAGAGAAATCTCTTATTGGAAATGTAATATATGGGACTGTTGGTCAAGCACATGTACGACTACTTAGTTTCTGAGTTCCCTTTGTACATGAATCTGTGCTTCTATGATGTGGGGAAGGGGAGAGGAATTTTTTTTAAATGGTTCCTCTTTGGAGAATATATCAAACTGTCATTACATGTTCACATATATGAATGGAGATAAAAAACTTCAGGGATGAGAAAAGTTCTAATTGGTTTTCATATGAAAAGCAATGTATTTTCCCTTTCAAGTTCCTTCTGTTTATTGGTCCTTTCAAATGGCATATCTGGGCTAGTTGAGCCAGCTACCCTAAAATTATGTTGTGGCCTTTATTGGTGGTGAAAGCCCAGATCCTAGTGGGCAGGCATCTGCCTCACCATCCCTCATCTCCATTGGCACTAATGAACTCTCTCTCGGGCATCTTAGATAAATGATTGAGAATGGAATGAGGTCATGGAAATGGTACACTTCAGGGAAGTGTTATCTCCAGAGTGAATCTTGGTGCTGCAAATAGTTCCCCCACCTTAAGGTCTATTACACTCTTGAAGGGTCTCCCTGGCAAAGATCCTTCCAGTGGGTATGTGATACTGATGGATGCACTGAATCACTAGACAGAAGCAGAGGGTCTGAATTGAACATGTAGCAGAACATGAGTAGTGAATGCTGTCTGTTCATTGGTGATCTGTGAGTGAGCTGCAGTCCTGGAGCTCTGACAACTGGCTGGCAGATTTCTCAATGAGTGAGAAAATTTTCCAGTTCATCTGTGGAGAGTTTAGCCCAACATTATAGCATTAGTCTACCCATCTGCAACCTACAATTGGGACAGACAAGAGAATCTTTATTACTTTGTGGATAGGAGCCACAAATCTGGAATTAGGCAGGCTGGCTCACATGTTTGGTGTTGGCAGGTCCGTGGTTTAGTCTATTGTTTGCAAAGTGTGTGCCATTGCCAAGGGAGAGTGAGAGTCCTGTTGCATTATGTCATCATCACACATGATGCCTTAGAACTAATAGATGGCTTAGAATGAACTGAGAAGCCCTCATTCTGTGAAGGAGTTGTTAATAATACTCCCCTGCTTGTTATTTGTGAGCTACCTAATGTGCTTGAGTAGTTTCAATTTAAAGCCTATTGCTTGTTTTGTATGGCTCTGGTTTACTGCTGATATCAGTTTATGGGTTTTTATATCCGTTTGCAAATCATGAATCAGAAAAGAGAACTCTAAAATGCAAAACACTCCATATGACCATAAATCACCAATTCAATGAACACTGGTGATATACAAAAGCAACAGTGATGGGAGCTCTATCAGCAAACGTATTAATATCTGACATACTAGACTTCTTGGGGAAAACTACAAAGGAAAAAAGCAATCATTGAATCTTTGAGTAGGAAGAGATCAAATTCAACCTCCTCCCAAATGTAGATGAGTTATTTGTACTGTAGCTTATAATCAAAAAAGGAAAAATGTGGCTCTAGTGTAGAATCTGACTAATTTCTGATAGATTATTTTTTATTATATTGGAAGGCCTGATTGACCCATCTGAAGATAGGGACACTTATCTGAAAATGGTTTAGATTCTGTATATGGGCAAAAATGTTTAACTATAAATACAAGTGATAGAAGATCATGACTATATATAACACCATATTATAGAGCTACATAAATAATAAGCTGTTTGGGGATGAGAAGGATAATGAATAAATCAATGAAAGAAAAATTATTTGCTAACTGATTGCTATATATCAAGTTCTATGCTAAGCACTGAGGATGCAACAACCCTTGACCTCAAGGAGCTTATATTCTTGTAGGAAAACCAAAACACATAACAAATGGGGCAGCTAGTGGGCACAGTGAATAGAGCATTGGCTCTGGAGTCAGGAGGACCTGAGTTAAAATCTGGCCTCAGACACTTAACACAAAAACTAGCCTTGTGACTTTGTGCAAGCCATTTAACCCCAATTGCTCTACCTTCCCCCCTCCAAAAAGCAAAAAAAAATCCAAAACAACAAAAACCACATAAGGGAGTGGTGGCAAGTAAACAGAATGTTTTTTTCCTCCTTCCTTCCTTTCTTCTTGTGGGACTTGTCAGGAGAGGGGGTGTCACAGAGATAGTAGATTCATATACAGGGTAGTCAGTTGATAAAGGTAGTGAATTATGGGGATGACTGAAGTGATTAAAATCAAAGGAGGGGAATTTGGAAATATTTTATGGAGGTGAATGACATAGAACAGAATTCTGGTTTGATAAAACAGAAGAAAATGTCAATTTCAGGTAAGGGGAACATCATGTTTGATGGTTTGGAGGTAGAAGAGGGTATCTGTGTGTGTGTGTGTGTGTGTGTGTGTGTGTGTGTGTGTGTGTGTATCTATGTATGTGTTTGTGTTGGAGATTGTGGTTATGAGAGTACATAGGCAAAAGTAGAAAGTGGAAGCTGGAATATTGTGAACACAAGTGGCAATGATATGGACACATTTATGGGAAACCTCCAGGTGCCATGATCAGGAATTAAATTGTTTTGAATAAAAAAATGGGACTTTGTAGATCAGGAAATAGTATATTGAATTAGTTCAGATCCAAAGTGCTTAAGGCTCAAATTAAGAATGTGATTGAATTTGATTCAGTTCAATCCAATGAATACTTACCAAATGTTTAATACTGTGTGTAAGACATTGTACTTGCTGTACATATAAAACAAAAAAAATATCTTTAATCTGGTAGCCTACATTCTATTTGGGGGATAAAACATGTGCATAGATAAATGTAATACAAGACATTTTGAGAAGAAAGAGACTATTAACTGGAGAATCAAGTAGTGGTGTGCTGATAAATGTTTAACAACCACCTAGGAACAAATTTATGTATGATACACTTTTAAGGATTTTTTTTTTTGCTTTTTTTTGAGGGCAATTGGGGTTAAGTAACTAGCCCAAGGTCACACAGCTAGGTTTTTGTTTGTGTGGGTTAAGTGTCTGAGGCCGGATCTGAACTCAGGTCCTTCTGATTCCAGGGCGAGCTCTCTACTTACTGCGCCACCTAGCCACCCCGACACTTTTAAGTTTAATCTGTATTATGAACATCCTCTCCATAACTTCATTAACTCTAGACAATAAATAAAACCCTAAATCAATCCTTGGTTTTTTTTTTAGCATTTCCTTATTTCTGAGGTATAAATATTTACACAGAAAATTAAAAAAATTGGTTCCCAGAAGCTGGTTACAGCTGTCTCCAGAATACCTATGGAACCAGGGAAGTGTTTTGTGGAGGAGGTTCCATCTGAACTGAACCTTTAAAGAAGACAAGGAGGGGCGGAGCCAAGATGGTAGAGTAGAAACAGCTAGTCCAAGCCTCTCTGCCCCCAGATTCTCCACAAACTATGTAAAAAAGGACTCTGAAAAACTTCTGGAGCCCCAGCACCCACAGAACGACACAGAGAAGCTAACCTCCCGCTGAGGACAGCCCAGCACCCTGCAGGAAGGACCAGCGCAGCGGTCTGGGAGCCGGCAGCGCGCAGAGCCCAGAGCGCAGAGCACAGGAGCTGAGCCGAGCCGAGCCCAGGTCCACGTGAGCCGAGGTTTTAGCCCCAGGGCGGCAGGGCCAGCAGCCGGCTGGAGAAACCCCAGAACACCAGGAACTGTGGCGACCCCAGAATTATCAACATAGACTTGCCTAGGACAAAGTAAGAGGTTAGTGTCCTATGGACTTTGGGACCTGTATTTGGGGAATGCGTCAGCTCCCTCCCCTGGGGGCTAGAAGCCGCTGAGGAGACACGCCATTTTGTAGTTTTCATAGGCATTTCCGGCTCCCAGCCTACAAATCGTGGGGAGATCCAGCGATCAGTCTTGGGGGGTAATCGCTCTTGCTTTAACCTCCCTGGATCTGGATTGTGATCTAGGGTGGAAGTTGTGGGTGGGTTTACAGCTTGCCAGAAACGGAAGTTGCCCCCCACACGTTCGGGACGAAAATTCCTCTATCTGGCCTTAAAGCCATAGTGTGGCAACAAGCCCAAAAGTCAAGCAATTAAGTGGCAACATGCCAAGGCAAAGGAAACAGAAAAATGCAACCCTAGACTCCTATTTTGGGGGCATAGAGCGGGAAAAGGACTGTGAGGTCAGAAGTCCTGCTCCAAAAGCCCCAGGGGAAAACATGAGTGGGTTGCAGGCCATAGAGGACCTTAAGAAGGACTTTAAAAATCAAATAAGAGAAGTGGAGGAAAAATTAGAAAGAGAAATGAGAAGGATGCAGGCAAAGTATGAAATGAGGGTCAACAGCCTGACTGAGGAAAACAAAACCTTAAAAAATGGACTAGCTCAAATGGCAAAGGAGGCCCAAAAGGGCATTGAGGAGAAGAATGCCTTAAAAAGTCGAATTTGCCAGATGGAAAAAGAATCTCAAAAGTTCACTGAGGAGATTCATTCCTTCAGAGTTAGACTGGAGCAAATGGAAGCTAGTGACTTTATGAGAAATCAAGATGCTGTTAAGCAGATCCAAACAAATGAAAGATTAGAAGGCAATGTGAAATATCTCATGGGAAAAACCACTGACCTGGAGAATAGATCCAGGAGAGACAATTTAAAAATTATTGGACTACCTGAAAGCCATGATCAAGGAAAGAACCTAGAAATCACCCTTCAAGAAATTCTCAAGGAAAACTGCCCTGATGTTTTAGATCCAGAGGGCAAAATAGAGGTTGAAAGAATCCACAGATCACCTCCTGAAAAGATCCCAAAAAGAAAACTCCCAGGAATATTATAGCCAGGTTCCAGAATCCCCAGATCAAGGAGAAAATAATACAAGCAGCCAGGAAGAAACAATTTCAATATTGTGGAAACACAATCAGAATAGCCCAGGACCTGGCAGCTTCTACACTGAGGGATCGAAGGGCATGGAATATGATATTCCAGAGGGCAAAAGAACTGGGAATGAACCCAAGGGTCACCTACCCAGCAAAACTGAGTATTTTGTTTCAGGGGAAAATATGGTCATTCAGTGGAATAGAGGACTTTCAAGCATTCTTGAGGAAAAAACCAGAGTTGAATAGAAAATTTGACATCCAGACACAAGAAGAAAGAGATGCCTGAGAAGGTAATCAGGGAAAAGAAATCAAAAGGAACTTATCAAAGTTGAACTATTTACATTCCTATATGGAAAAGCAATAACTGTGACTGATGATATCTTTCTCACTATGAAAATAATGGAAGAAGGGGGTGTGGTCATATGAATACATATGTGAATGTGTGTGTATATGGTTACAGTTATATATGGATAGAGGGCATAGGTTGAATTTGTTGGGAAGGGAGAATACTCAAGGGATGAAATTATGAGGTGAGAGAGGAAAGTGGCAAGAGGAGATGGGGAGAGACAGGGTAGGGTAAACTATCTCATGTAAAACAAGGGGAAGTGGTTGCAAAGGAGGGGAGAATAAGGAAGGCTAAAAAGGCAAAACCACATTCACATTGAATTTGGTTCAGGGAGAAAATGACATACATACTAAATGGGATATCTCAACCTGCAGCAGGATAGGGGGAAGGGGGATGAGAGGAGGGATGATGGATGGGAGGGCATCCTTGGGGTGAGGGGAGGTTGGAAGTACCCACTATAGAAGAGGGACAGGATCATGTAGGGAATGGACCAGGTGGGGGGTGGGATGAGTGGGAGGGAATTATAAGCAGCCTTGTACAATATATCTACTATGATAATGTTTTGCATAGCTAGACATGTACAACATATACTGAATTACTTATATCCCAAGAAGGAATGGGTGACAAGGGAGGAAGGAGATGGATCTGAAATTCGAGGTCGTAAGATTAAATGTTTCAAATATATATATATAAATACTAAAAAAAAAAAAAAAAAAAAAAAGAAAAAGACAAGGATTCTGAGAGTTAGAGATAACCATTTAGTGCATTGTAGTTATGAAGCAGAGTGCATGCAAAAGCACAGAGATAAAAGATGGTGTTCAGGGAATTGGGACAGTTTAGTTTCCAAATGTATTCCTTGTAAGGAAAGTAGTAATGAAGTAAGGCTAGAATAATTGGTCAAAGTTAGATTAAAGAAGACCATTAAGGTCATTGCTGAAGACTATTTTTTACTCTATAGGCAATGAGGAGTAAATGAAGGTTTTTAAATGGGAGCATGATATGGGAAGATGAAGGGAGCATTGGCAGGAAAAAGAAATGACCAGAGTGACTTCTGGGAACCAAGGTGGCAGAGTAAGCAGTAAATTGCTTTGGATGTCCATATTTACCTCCAAACAACCATGAAATAGAGCCCCAGAACAAATCCTGGAACAGTGGAACCAGTGGAAAGACAGGTCTTTTAAAAAAAAATAAAAGAATGGTCTTTTAGCCCAGGAAACTTGGAGGATTTGCAAAACTTATTCATCTCATTTGGGTGGAATAAAATTCTAGGATAGCAATCATCTCAGCAAGCAAGAACAAGCCCCACCTCAGCAAACCAGTCAGAGATCCTCAGCCCCAGTATGGTGGAGCTGGCAAACACCAACACCAGGACCCCCCACATGCCTTAGCATAGCCAGGGGAACCAGCAAACTCCATCTCTAAGAACCACAACCTACTTCAGTATAGTCCCTGTTGGGCAGGCCTCCTCCACTGGTCAACCTGCACATGCTTCAGAGAAGCCCAGGGTAAACAAATGCTAGATTGCATTTGCACACTCCAGGTGCTAGATCTCCATGAGCTTCAATGTTGCCCTGAGGAAATGCAGAAAAAACCCTCTTGGCCTCAGCACACACCAGACTCCACCACTAGGATCCCAACTCAACACCAGGTAACCTGTCAGACCCCTGCAGACTCCAGCAGTGAGGGCTACCCCCCATCCCCACCCCCTCAACACAGCACTGTACAACAGGGTCTCCTGTGGGCCTCAGGGCAACATCAGCATAATACCTGATAAACAGCCAGTGCAGCCACTACACAAGAAGCCTGAGACAGAGCCTTTTTCACCCTGGAAGCAGAGATCAAGTTTAAAAGAAAGGAAAAATGGGAAAAAATGGAAAAAAAAAGATGAGCAAAAAACAACAGAAAAATAATCTTACCATAGAAAGTTATGGTGAAAGGGAAGACCAAGACACAAACTCTGAAGAGGACAACAATGTCAAAATATCCCAAAGAAAAATGGAAAGTGGTCTCAAGTCCAGAAAGAATTCATGGAAGAGCTTAAAACTGATATTAAAGAAATAGAAGAAAAATTGGGAAAAGAAATGAGAACAATATAAGAGAACTATGAAAAAAGATTCAACAGCTTGGAAACCTGCTTAAAAAGTAGAATTGGCCTAATGGAAAAGGAGATAAACAACTTCTTAACGAGTACAATTGGCCAAATGGACAAGAAAATACAAAAGCTAATCAAGGGAAACAACACCTTAAAACTTAGAATTGGTCAAATAGAAGCTAATGACTCTATGAGACATCAAGAATCAAACAAATTTAAAGGAATGAAAAAAGGGAAGAAAACGTAAAATATTTTGTGGGAAAAACAGCTGACCTGGAAAATAGATCCAGGAGAGACAAGGTCAGAATCATTGGACTACTTGAAAGCCATAATCAAAAGGAGGACCTGGACAGCATCTTCCAAGAAATTATCAAGGAAAACTGATCTGATGTCCTGAAACTAGAGAGCAAAATAGTCATTGAAAGAATCCACTGATCACCTCAGGAAAGAGACCCCCAAATAAAAACTCTAAGGAACATTATAATCAAATTTTGGAACAATCAAGTGAAGGAAAAAATACTACAAATGGCCAGAAGGAAATAGTTCAAATATTAGGGAGTTGCAATCAGGGTCACACAGACCTTGGTAGCTGCAACATTAAAGGACCAGAGATCCCATGGAGGGGAAGCAAAGGAGACAAGACTACAACTAAGAATCACTTAATTGGCAAAATTAAGCGTAATAAATTAAAATAAAAGTTTAAAAAAACAATAAATAAAATAAAAATTAAAGCATCAAGGGAAAAGTGGTCATTCAATGAAACAGAAGGATTTCAAGCCTTCATAAGGAGAAGAGTAGAACTAAGCCAAAAATTTGACTTCCAATATCAAGACCCAAGAGAAGCATAAACAGGTAAAAAGGGAAAAAGAAAGCAAGAGATTCAACAGATCTAAAGTGTTTACATCCCTACATGGGAAGATGCTACTCATAATTCTTAAAAATTGTATTACTAACAATACAGATAGAAGAAATATATATAACCAGAGGGTATGGGTATAAGGTGAATTTGAAGCAGTGATATAAAAAAATTAAGATATGAGAAAGTGGAGTACACTGGCTGCAGAAAGAAGAGAGAGATTGAATGGGGGTAAATTATCACCATGAAGAGGCATGAAAGACTTATTACAGAGGAGAGGAAGATGGGAGAGGTGATTGGAATTTCATGAGCCTTACTCTCATCATTATTGGCTCAAAGGGAATAATATACACAATCAGTTGAATACTGAAATCTGTCTTTTAGGAAATGAAAGTAGGAGGGGAGGATATTAATTAAAAGAAGGGGTGGGGTGGGATGAGGACTGACAGAAGGGAGGGCAGATCAAAGGAGGTACTAGACAGAAGCAAAACACTGGTGAGGTAGGAAAGGATGTAAGGAGAGAGGGGACAGACAGGAGGAATAGGATGGAAGGAAATGCACAGATATCAATTAAATCTGTGAATGTGAATAGGATGAACTCTCCCAAAAAGCAGAAGCAGATAGCAGAGTGGATCAAAAACTAGAATCCTATAATATGTGCTTACAAGAAAACACATTTGAAGCAGAGAGACATACACATAGTAAAGGTAAGGGGATGGAACAGAATCAATTAGGCTTTAATTGCAGTTAAAAAAGAAAGCAGGCATATGAATCCTGATCTCAGACAAAGTAAAAGCAAAAATAGACCTAATTAAAAGAGAGAAGGATTTTTTTTGCTAAAAAGTTCCATAGACGAAGCTATCAAATTAGAAGAGCAAGGAATAATCTACCTCTCAGATCTATTGGGAGGGGAAGAATTCGTGCTCAAACAAGAAACACAAAGCATTATGAAATGTAGAATAGATAATTTTGAGCAAATTAAATTAAAAAGCTTTTGTACAAACAAAACCAATGCAACCAAGAGTAGAAGGAAAGCAAAAAGCAGGGACATAATCTTTACAGCAAGTGTCTCTGATAAAGGCCTCATTTCTCAAATACACAGAGAACTGAGTCAAATTTATGAGAAAATAAGCCATTTCCCAATTGCTAAATGGTCAAAGGACATGAACAGGCAGTTTTCAGATGAAGAAATCAAAGCTATCTATAGGCATATTTGGAACTCAAAATCTTTAAAAAGGAATGCTAAAATTTAGTGCTTTAAATCACTTTTGTTTAGAGAAATGCAAACTAAAACAACTGTGAAATACCACCTCATCATGCAGCCATCAGCTATGAATGACTCAGCTCTTCTCAGCAACACAATGATCCAAGCAAAAGGACTCATGAAGGAATATCCTATCTATGTCCAGATAAAAGAACTGATGGGCTCTAAATGCAGATGGAAACACTTTTTTTACTTTCTTTCTAGGGCTTTTTTTTCCTTTTGATCTGTTTCTTCTTCTGTAACTGTGATGAACATGGAAATGTTTTACATAATTGCATCCGTATAAACTATATCAAAATGTCTACCATTTTCAGAAGAGGGGAGGGGAAGGAGGGAGAAAGAAAATTTTGGAACTCAAAATCTTGTAAAAACGAATGCTAAAATTTGCCTTGATATGTAATTGTGGGAAAAATAAAATACTATTTAAAGCAAAAAAAAAACTCAGAAATGAACAGGGCATTTCCCTTCCCTTTACCCCATATCTACCCTTTCTTTCCCACCATTTGGACAACTTACCTTTAACTGGACACAAAAGGTGCTCCTCTGTCACAAAATGCCTTGGTTCATACTATTGTGGTTTTTTTTACTTTAATATCCACATTCCACCCCTTCTCCCAAATAATTCCTAATTAACAGAAATTTATTTTCTCTCCTACCCACCTCATCTGGAAAAAAAAAAGAGAGAACAAAACAATAACTTGGATTCCTTCCTGTAACAAATATGCATAGTTAAGCAAAACAGATTTTCTCATTGACTGTAGAAGTATAAATAGAGAAAGATACATTGTTTCATTTTGCACCTTAAGTTTATTACCTCTTTGTCAAGAGATGGGTAACATGTTTCATCATCTATCCTCTGAAATCATGGATAATCATTGTATTGATCATAGTTCTTAGAACTTTCAAAGTTGTCATTAAAGTGTTGTTGTTGGAGAAAGTGTTCTAGTTCTGCTCATTTCATTTTCCACCAGTTTATAGACGTTTTCAGACTGTTCATTTTATAATGTTAATGCTTTAGTATAGATTTTTCTCTTCCTTCTGTTGACTTCATTCTGCATCAGTTCATATAAGGCTTTCCATGTCTGTGGGAGAGCCAACGTGGATTTACCTCAGTGCCCTTGAGAGGTCCCTGGACCTGTGATGGCACTGCCTCCGGGCTTAGGCGATGATGGCAAGGCCTCTAGCCCCCATTAACCCTCTAGGCACTTGAGGGACTGCTAGGCCCCCAGCTGACCCCGCCTTGTTCTAAGGAGCGAGGCACATCAGGGTCCACAAGGAATATCCTTGCTCCAGGTAGAAATCACGAGATAAGAGTCCCAGGGGTTAAGGTGTGCTTGACCTTAAAAGGCAAAAGGTGTTGTAATTGGCCAAGAGCCAAAATGGAAAGTGCTTGCGTAGGATAGGCTATATATGTAGAAGAGCAGGAAATAAAGTTGGAGTTGCCCCCTGAGTTGCTGTGTAAGTGTGCTTTGTTCTGCTCGGCGCTCCCCGCCACGTGGCATCCGGAAGGCCCCGCGAAAGGATCGGACGACACATGTCTCTTTCAAATCATCTATTTTTGTTCATAAGGACCTTTTACTATTTCTTTGGTCACTTTCAGGTACAGTTGTCACTATTATTTCTTTTGTCTAGTCATTTTCTTATTATGGTAAACTATTTCCCCTATCATTATACCTCTTTACCAAAACCAGTGCCTGTTAGTGCAGTCTTTCAGTCTCTCTTGTCTCCCTATCTTTGTCTGTGTCTGTCCACCTCCCTCCTTTCACCCCACCTCCTTTTCCCTATTTTGAAACACAGTTCAGTTGCTTTCCTGGCTTTCTAGAAGTAATAACCTTATAAACTGAGCAGATTCAGTCTGACCTATACTTTATAATACATATATTTGCCGTGTTTTGATATCAACTTTTTTTGCAGTACTTGTTAGCTATGATTTTAGTTCTGTAGCTTTCTATAGCTTTAGTTCTCAGCTTTCTACTTCTTAGCTGACTTACCTCACCTGGGATGTTTAATATTTCCTTCATTAACTCTTGCAGTGGTGAAAATTTAAATGGAATTGAATTAATTGATTATAATTTTTCTGGTGCCTCCATCGAATTTCTGATTAGCCATCTCAAAAAGTTTTATTATTACACGTACAGGTCACCAATGACTTTATTACCTCGCACCTCACAATTCCTATAAGTTTTGGGGCATTTTCTAATTTTTCCATGGAAAGGAAAGTAGAGAGAAATTGCCATTGTTAAGATACAAACATTGGGATCTCTGGGTTCCAAGACACTAAACAGACTATATACCTATAGATGAAATAACTTACAGAACAAATATGTTTTTCTTCTTCTTTTTTTAAAGCAATTGGGGTTAAGTAACTTGCTCAAGGTTACACGGCCAGTCATTATTTATGTGTGAGTACTCATTTTCTGAGGACAGGACCAATCCCAGGCCATCCTGACTTTAGGGCAGGCGCTCTTACTCACTGCACCACCTACCCACCCCCAAATATGTTTTTCTTGATAAAGCAGCTTATACCTAGGTTCACACAAAAGATGTGATGTATTAGAGCATTTTCTCAGCGATACCTGGCAAATAACTATAACTTAAGCACTCAGCCAAGATTTGTAATGTCTAGGAGCTGTAACTTTTATACTCCTTCAAGAATAACAACAGCAGATTCTCTCAACAACTTCCAGCACTTGGGTCAGTCATTCAGAAGCTGAAGTAGCTTGAAGATAGAATACTTTTTGTTCCCAATGACTAGGGGTTAAAATATTATTGCCAGATTCCTCTAGGCCAAGGAAATCTGCCTGTGCTTTTTTTGGGTTCTGTGAAGAAAAAGAAAGCCATGCTTAGGGGAAAACAAAACAAAAAAAAACAACAAAACAAAAAACAAAAACATTTCTTTGGACTCTCCTTGAGAAAAGAGACTGTTTTTGTCTTTGTGTCCTCAGTGCCTAGCACAGTGTCTTGCATGTAAAAGGCACTTAAGAAGTATCTGTGAATTTAGTTACACTTGGACAATGAACCTAGAAACTAATTGCTAGGAAAGTGTTAAGGAGAGTCTATACAGACTCATGTAAATTATTAATTTTTTTTTGGTGCCAATATAAATTTGTATTGTGGCCAAGGGGAGGGAAAGGATACATTTTTTTCAAATGCTTTATTAACTTCTGATTTGCATCATTCATTTCCGTCAGATTTTGAGTTACAGTTTTTTCCCCATCTTTTCCCTACCGCCCACCCCAGAATAGCAGTCCCATAGGATATGCCCTCACCCCATCTGCTCTCTCCCATATCTTCTTCCATACCCCCTTCGACTTTTTCAGTAGGGCAAGGTGAATCTCAGTATTATTCCAATGACTGTATATCTTATTTCCCCATTACATGTAAAATAGTATTAATAATAGTTTTATATATTTTTAAACATTTGATTTTAAAATTTTAAATTCAGATTCATTCTCTTCCTCCCTTGTCACCCACCCTTACTGGGAAGATAAGCAATTCAGTATATGTTGTACATGTGTAGCTATGCAAAATATTACCATAGGAGATATGTTGTAAAAGACTGACTATATTACCCTCCCTCCTATCACACTTCCCACTTGGTCTATTCCCTACTTTGATCCTGTCCCTTTTCACAAGTGGGTGCTTTCAATTTCCCTACCTCCTTCCTTCCCACCCTCCTTACCATCATCCCCCCTCTCATCCCCTTCCTCCCTACTCTCCTGTAGGGTGAGATATCCTATTTAGTATGTATGTCATTCTCTCCCTGATCCAAATTCAATGAGAATATGGTTTTGCCTTTTTATCTTCCTGTTCTTCCCCTCCTTTATAACCATTTTCCCTTACTTCTTCTATTTGAGATAGTTTACCCCATTCTTTCTTCTACCAATCTCATCTTGTTATATTCTAATCTCACCTCTTAATTCACCTTTAAAGTATCATGCCTTCCTATTAAATTCTACATATTCCCTCTATCTATGTGTACCTGTAAACACACACACACACACACACACACACACACACACATATATTCACATATGTATTCATATGCCCATATTCCCTTCTTCAAATATTTTCATATTGAGAAAAGTTTCATCAGGCATAGTTATTGTTTTTCCATGTAGGAATGTAAATAGGTCAACTTTGATAAGTTCATTATGATTTCTTTTCCCTATTTACCTTCTCAAGCATCGCTTGCTTCTTGTATCTGAATGGTGAATTTTCTATTCAACTCTGGTTTTTTCATCAAGAATGCTTGAAAGTCCTCTATTCCACTGAATGATCATATTTTCTCCTGAAACATGATACTCAGTTTTGCTGGGTAGGTGATTCTTGTTTTTAATCCCAGTTCTTTTGTCCTCTGGAACATCATATTCCAAGCCCTTCGATCCCTCAAAGTAGAAGCTGCCAGGTCCTGTGCTATTCTGATGGTGTTTCCACAATATTGAAATTGTTTCTTCCTGGCTGCTTGGAGTATTTTCTCCTTGATCTGGGAATTCTGGAACCTGGCTATAATATTCCTATGAGTTTTCTTTTTGGGATCTTTTTCAGGAGATGATCTGTGGATTCTTTCAACCTCTATTTTGCCCTCTGGTTCTAAACCATCAGGGCAATTTTCCTTGAGAATTTCTTGAAGGATGATCTCTAGGTTCTTTCTTTGATCATGGCTTTCAGGTAGTCCAATAATTTTGAAATTATCTCTCCTGGATCTATTTTCCAGGTCAGTGGTTTTTCCCATGAGATATTTCACCTTGCCTTCTATTCTTTCATTTGTTTGGATCTGTTTAACAGTATCCTGATTTCTCATAATGTCACTAGTTTCCATTTGCTCCAGTCTAATTCTGAAGGAATGATTCTGCTCAGTGAGCTTTTGAGATTCTTTTTCCATCTGGCAAATTAGACTTTTTGAGGCATTCTTCTCCTCATTGACTTTTTGAGCCTCTTTTGCCATTTGAGTTAGTCTATTTTTAAGATGTTATTTTCCTCAGTCAGGCTGTTGACTGTCATTTCATACTTTTCTTGCATCTTTCTCATTTCTCTACCCAATTCCCCCCCCCCCCCCAGTTCTCTTACCTGCTTCTTAAGGTCCTCTATGGCCTGTAAGCAGCTCGTATTTTCATTTGGGGCTTTTGGTGCAGAATTTCTGACCTCACAGTCCTCCTCCTGTTCCATGATTTGATCCTTTTTGCCCCCAAAATAGAAGTCTAATGTTGAATTTTTCTGTTCATTTTGTTTCCTCTGCCTAGGCATGTTGCCACTCGATTACTTGACTTTTGGGCTTGTTGCCACAGTAGGACTCTGCCACCAGCCAGGGTAGCTTCCCTCCCAAATGCTGGAGTTTTCTCAGGTGCAGGAGGCATTATTTGGGTGCCCTCTCTGAAGCTTCCACATGCTCTGGCAAGCTGGTCACACACCGCAAGACCACCACCTCAGACAACAATCCATATCAAAGAAAGTTAAAACAAGTGTGTTTATACCCCCAGACTGATCGCCGGATCCCCCTATAGTCAGCAGGCCTGGAGCTCAAGTTGCAACATGGCAGCTGCACTGCAGCTAATCAGTGGCTTCTCACCACCAGGCAAGAGGCCAACATGCTGTCCCAACCAGGCCCAAAGTCTATACCGCACAGACTTCTCACTTTGTCCATGGTGTCTATGTTTTGATAATTCTGGAAATGCCACAGCTGCCTGTGTTCTGGAGTCCCTTCAGTTGGTTGCTGCTCTGGCAGTCCTGGGGCTAAAACCTCTGACTCATGTGGACCTGGGCTCTGCTCCCAGAGCGCTGTGCTGGACACTCCCTGCCAGGTACCAGGCTCTCCTCAGTGGGAGGTTAGCTTTTCTGTGTCATTTTGTGGGTTCTGGAGCTCCAGAGTTTTTTCAGAGTCCTGTTTTACATAAATTTGGAAGTGGTGGGAGCAGGAGCTGTGTGGAAATGCTATTACAACTCCACCATTTTCTCATGTAAATTCTTTTAAAAAAATTATCCTAGGCTTAGAATGATTCCTCTACCCTCCAGCCAACCTTAGTTTTACTTAAGACTGAGCTTAAATCTGTTGTTCAGCTGGAGGCCTTTCCCAGGCTCCCTAGCTACTAATAATACCCACTCTGAGATTACCTATCTACTCTTCACATTTCTTGGATGAATCTAGTTATTTATAAGTTGTTTTCTCTATTGGAACATAAGTTCCTTGAAGGCAGGGACTGTTCTCTATTTCTATTTGTTTGCCTCACACTTAGCACAGTGCTTACTGCATTATAATGTAAACTGCTTGGGAGTAGAAACTTTTGTTTTTTGTACTTATATTCCCAGTGCCTATCACATTGTAGGTGGTTAATAAATGCTTGTTTATTGACTGACTAACCTATAGCAGTGATCTTTAATCTGATATGAAGACTACTGGGTGGGAGTGGACATACAATTACTGTAAGGAATTCTTTTTTTTTTTAATTTCTGCAGGCAGAAAGCTTATATTCAATTATAAGACCAATAGCATATAAACAATTAAGTATGATGTGGGATTTGATACAAACAAGTGTAGAGGAACTAGACAAAGTACTTTAAAAATATAAGAAGAGAAAAGTTATTTTTAGTGGACATCAAAGAAGGTTTCAAGGAAGAGGTGACTCCTGAGTTGGACTTTCAAGAAAGAGAAGCCTTGGGGTGGCTAGGTGGCACAGTGAATAGTGCACCAGCCCTGGAATCAGGAGTACCCGAGCTCAAATACTTAACACTTAACACAAAAACTAGCTGTGTGACCTTGAGCAAGTCACCCAACCCCAATTGCCCTCCAAAAAAAAGAATCATTCCTTCCCATCAGATTCAACCTGTGCCCTCTATCCATGTATACCTGTGAACATATGCCATGTACCCTTCTTCAATTATTTTCATAATGAGAAAGGTTTCATCAAACACAGTTATTGGTTTTCCATGTAGGAATGTAAATAGTTCAACTTTCATAAGTTCCTTTTGATTTCTTTTCCTTGATTACCTTCTCAAGCATCTCTTGCTTCTTTCATCTGAATGTCAAATTTTCTATTCAACTCTGGTTTTTTCCTCAAGAATGCTTGAAAGTCCTCTATTCCACTGAATGACCATATTTTCCCCTGAAACAAGATACTCAGTTTTGCTGGGTAGGTGACCCTTGGCTTCAATCCCAGCTCTTTTGCCCTCTGGAATATCATATTCCATGCTCTTTGATCCCTCAGAGTAGAAGCTGCCAGGTCCTGGGCTATCCTGATTGTGTTTCCACAATATTGAAATTGTTTCTTCCTGGCTGCTTGTAGTATTTTCTCCTTGATCTGGGCGTTCTGGAGCCTGGCTATAATATTCCAGGGAGTTTTCTTTTTGGGATCTTTTTCAGGAGGTGATTGGTGGATTCTTTCATCCTCTATTTTGCCCTCTGGATCTAAAACATCAGGGCAGTTTTCCTTGAGAATTTCTTGAAGGGTGATTTCTAGGTTCTTTCTTTGATCATGGCTTTCAGGTAGTCCAATAATTTTTAAATTATCTCTCCTGGATCTATTTTCGAGGTCAGTGGTTTTTCCCATGAGATATTTCACATTGCCTTCTATTCTTTCATTTGTTTGGATCTGTTTAATAGTATCTTGATTTCTCATAAAGTCACTAGCTTCCATTTGCTCCAGTCTAACTCTGAAGGAATGAATCCCCTCAGTGAGCTTTTGAGATTCTTTTTCCATCTGGCAAATTCGACTTTTTAAGGCATTCTTCTCCTCATTGCCTTTCTGAGCCTCTTTTGCCATTTGAGTTAGTCTATTTTTTAAGGTGTTATTTTCCTCAGTCAGGCTGTTGACTGTCATTTCATACTTTTCTTGCATCTTTTTCATTTCTCTTCCCAAATTTTCCCCCACTTCTCCTATCTGCTTCTTAAGGTCCTCTATGGCCTGTAGCCAGCTTGTATTTTCATTTGGGGCTTTTGGTGCAGGAGTTCTGACCTCCCAGTCTTCCTCCATGCTTTGAGCCTCTTTGCCCCTAAAATAGGAGTCAAATGTTGAACTTTTCTGTTTATTTTGTTTTGTTTGCCTAGGCATGTTGCCACTTAATTACTTGATTTTTGGGCTTGTTGCCACAGTAGGACTCTGCCACCAGACAGGGGAGCTTCTGCCCAAATGTGGGGTCTTCAAAACTTCCGCCAGTAATGTGGCCTCTGTAAAGCCTCCACCCACTCTGGTAAATTGGATATCCACCCAAACTTCCCCCCCCCCAGACCACAATCCAGATCCAGGCAGTTTAAAGCAAGAGCGATTAACCCCCAGAATGATTGCTGGATCTCCCTACAGTTCACAGACCAGGAGCTAGAGCCACTACTGATGCTGCAAAATCGCTTCTGTGCTGCTGTTTCTTCAGCAGCTTTTCACCCCCAGGGGAGGAAGCCACGCGTTCTCTAAATACTGGTCCCAAAGTCCACAGGGCACTAAGCTCTCACTTTGTCCTAGGCATATCTGTGCTGATAATTCTGGAATCGCCACAATTGCTGGTGTTCTGGGGTCCCTCCAGCCGGCTGAAGGCCTGGCTGCCCTGGGGCTAAAACCGGGGGCATGGGCTCGGCTCTGTGCTCTGCACTGTCGGTAGCCAGCGTGCTGTGCTGCCTGCTCTCAGAGCACTGCGCTGGCCACTCCCTGCAGGGCTGCTGGGCTGTCCTCAGCAGGAGGTCAGCTTCTCTGTGCAGTTCTGTGGGTGCTGTGGCTCCAGAAGTTGTTCAGAGTCCCCTTTCACATTGTTTGAAATCTGTGGGGGGAAGAGCTCATTGGAAGTGCTGTTTCTACTCTGCCATCTTGGCTCTGCCCCCTGTAAGGAATTCTTTAACTTCAAGCAGTAAATATCATAATTTGTTTAGACCATAAATTTTATTTAGACCATAGGAAACATGCAGTGTGAACATAACTACTATTATTTAGGGTTCAACATATTACCATAAAGAACATGCCATTTTTTTTTTTTGAAGTCGAAATTGTAAAGTTTATTGTTACGCTGTAGAGAACAGCGGGCTAGATTCTTTTTTTTTTATTTTTTTTTATCTTTTTTTTTAAAGAAATACTTTATTAACTTCTGTTTTACATCATTCATTTCCGCCAGATTTTGAGTTACAATCATTTTCCCCCCATTATTCCCCTACCCAACCTCCCAGAATAGCAGTCCCACAAGATATCGCTTCCTCCAATCTGCTCTCTCCCATACCTTCTCCCATACCCCCATCGACTTTTCCATTAGAGGAAGATGAATCTTTGTGTCCCAATGCCTGCACATCTTATCTCCCAATTATAGGCAAAAGAGTATTAATAATAGTATTTATATATATATTTGAAACATTTAATGTTAAGACCTCGAATTTCAGATCCATTTCCTTCCTCCCTTGTCACCCATTCCTTCTTGGGAGATAAGTAATTCAGTATATGTTGTACATGTCTAGCTATGCAAAACATTATCATAGTAGATATATTGTACAAGGCTGCTTATAATTCCCTCCCACTCATCCCACCCCCCACCTGGTCCATTCCCTACATGATCCTGTCCCTCTTCTATAGTGGGTACTTCCAACCTCCCCTCACCCCAAGGATGCCCTCCCATCCATCATCCCTCCTCTCATCCCCCTTCCCCCTATCCTGCTGCAGGTTGAGATATCCCATTTAGTATGTATGTCATTTTCTCCCTGAACCAAATTCAATGTGAATGTGGTTTTGCCTTTTTAGCCTTCCTTATTCTCCCCCTCCTTGCACCCACTTCCCCTACATGAGATAGTTTACCCTACCATGTCTCTCCCCATCTCCTCTTGCCACTTTCCTCTCTCACCTCATAATTTCATCCCTTGAGTACTCTCCCTTCCCAACAAAATCAACCTATGCCCTCTATCCATATATAACTGTAACCATATACACACACATTCACATATGTATTCGTATGACCACACCCCCTTCTTCCATTATTTTCATAGTGGGAAAGATCTCATCAGTCACAGATATTGCTTTTCCATATAGGAATGTAAATAGTTCAACTTTGATAAGTTCCTTTTGATTTCTTTTCCCTGATTACCTTCTCAGGCATCTCTTGCTTCTTGTGTCTGGATGTCAAATTTTCTATTCAATTCTGGTTTTTTCCTCAAGAATGCTTGAAAGTCCTCTATTCCACTGAATGACCATATTTTCCCCTGAAACAAAATACTCAGTTTTGCTGGGTAGGTGACCCTTGGGTTCATTCCCAGTTCTTTTGCCCTCTGGAATATCATATTCCATGCCCTTCGATCCCTCAGTGTAGAAGCTGCCAGGTCCTGGGCTATTCTGATTGTGTTTCCACAATATTGAAATTGTTTCTTCCTGGCCGCTTGTAGTATTTTCTCCTTGATCTGGGGATTCTGGAACCTGGCTATAATATTCCTGGGAGTTTTCTTTTTGGGATCTTTTTCAGGAGGTGATTGGTGGATTCTTTCAACCTCTATTTTGCCCTCTGGATCTAAAACATCAGGGCAATTTTCCTTGAGAATTTCTTGAAGGGTGATTTCTAGGTTCTTTCTTTGATCATGGCTTTCAGGTAGTCCAATAATTTTTAAATTGTCTCTCCTGGATCTATTTTCCAGGTCAGTGGTTTTTCCCATGAGATATTTCACATTGCCTTCTAATCTTTCATTTGTTTGGATCTGCTTAACAGCATCTTGATTTCTCATAAAGTCATTAGCTTCCATTTGCTCCAGTCTAACTCTGAAGGAATGAATCTCCTCAGTGTACTTTTGAGATTCTTTTTCCATCTGGCAAATTCGACTTTTTAAGGCATTCTTCTCCTCAATGCCCTTTTGGGCCTCCTTTGCCATTTGAGCTAGTCCATTTTTTAAGGTGTTGTTTTCCTCAGTCAGGCTGTTGACCCTCATTTCATACTTTGCCTGCATCCTTCTCATTTCTCTTTCTAATTTTTCCTCCACTCCTCTTATTTGATTTTTAAAGTCCTCCTTAAGGTCCTCTATGGCCTGCAACCCACTCATGTTTTCCCCTGGGGCTTTTGGAGCAGGACTTCTGACCTCACAGTCCTTTTCCCGCTCTATGCCCCCAAAATAGGAGTCTAGGGTTGCATTTTTCTGTTTCCTTTGCCTTGGCATGTTGCCACTTAATTGCTTGACTTTTGGGCTTGTTGCCACACTATGGCTTTAAGGCCAGATAGAGGAATTTTCGTCCCGAACGTGTGGGGGGCAACTTCCGTTTCTGGCAAGCTGTAAACCCACCCACAACTTCCACCCTAGATCACAATCCAGATCCAGGGAAGTTAAAGCAAGAGCGATTACCCCCCAAGACTGATCGCTGGATCTCCCCACGATTTGTAGGCTGGGAGCCGGAAATGCCTCCGAAAACTACACAGTGGCGTGTCTCCTCAGCAGCTTCTAGCTCCCAGGGGAGGGAGCTGACGCATTCCCCAAATACAGGTCCCAAAGTCCATAGGACACTAACCTCTTACTTTGTCCTAGGCAAGTCTATGTTGATAATTCTGGAGTCGCCACAGCTCCTGGTGTTCTGGGGTTCCTCCAGCTGGCTGCTGGCCCTGCCGCCCTGGGGCTAAAACCTCGGCTCATGCGGACCTGGGCTCGGCTCGGCTCGGCTCCTGCGCTCTGCGCTCTGCGCGCTGCCGGCTCCCAGACCACTGCGCTGGTCCTTCCTGCAGGGTGCTGGGCTGTCCTCAGCGGGAGGTTAGCTTCTCTGTGTCGTTCTGTGGGTGCTGGGGCTCCAGAAGATTTTCAGAGTCCTTTTTTACATAGTTTGTGGAGAATCTGGGGGCAGAGAGGCT